>NDGN011538661.1:7110-18271 GCA_002564285.1 Tympanoctomys barrerae | reverse complement strand
TAAATAAATAAATAAATAAATAAATAAATAAATAAATAAATTCAAGCCAATATGTGGGAAAATTCTTTATGTTACCAAATTAGACTATACTATTTTCCATTTTGTTTTGTTTTGTTGAGCTTGGTGGGGGGAGTCTTGTTCCTCGGGGCTGTACTTGAACTCACAATCCTTTCTTTTCCACATAGCCAGTACTACAAACATGTGTCAATGTGCCTGGTCCAATGTAGGTTTTAAGTTACTAAACCATTTTAATAAAATGTTTAAAGTATATACTAAATTTTATAGTCTTATTATTTCTAGAAGCTATAATATTTCATTAATAAATCTAGATCTACAATAGTTTTGCTATATTTAAAAATATATTTAGCATGAAAAATAAGGCACAAAAATGTTATATTTCTTTTATAAAATGTCATAATAAAAATTATTACAACTTAAGTATGTAATGATGTTTCACTTGAAACGCAGATCTTCCCCATTCATTGAAAAATTGCCTTCCAACAGCAACCCAAAACATTTAGAGAATTTTCTATTCTAATAGCATCCCTTCATATCTTTTCTGTTGCCCCAACTTCTCACTCCTTTCTGTATCTCCTTCAGTGGGATGTTTTAGTCTGCTGAGACTGGCTCCCAAGAGCTAATGGCATAGTATTCTTCCCATTTCCTTGTGGCATCTCCTTGATGGCTTGAAATGATCCATAGTAAGAATATTTACTCAATGGAAGTTGGCAGACTCTACTAATCTGATGTTTGGTGACTATTTACCTCAGACCTACTACAGTCCACAGCAACTAGAGTCAAGTTAATTAGAGTAGGTACAGTGGCTGTTACTACCTGAGAAATATGCTGAGTGATAGCTTCTTGCATTTTTATCTCACATTCCTCTCAAAGATTGCAATGAGAAATTGACAAACCTTCCTAACATCACCTTTACTGGCTGGAATTGTCTTGTTTAACTTCTCTTATTCCTAAAAATTTGCATCTCTCAACATAGATTTGGAACTTACCAAGTATTCTTATAAAAACAATCTCACATTTCATGTCTCTATTTTTTCACCACCCTGTATTTTAATTTTTGCTCTCTTTATTATGTTTCCATTAGACTTTAAATCTGATGCAAAGAGGCACTGTTTGTCTTTTAATATTTACTATAATTCACAGTAAGAAAACAGTAAACATTGAATGAATCAGTGAGGCAATTACAGATTGTAATTTAGGCATCACTCTGTAATGCCTAAAATGACACAGGTGAACCTTCTGTTAAAAGCTGAACTGTGATCCCCAAAAAGATATGTTGAAATCCTAAGCCCTGGAACTTGTTTTGAGAGAGGATCTTTGCAGATTGCTACAGTTAAGATCTCATATGTCCCCCTGAGGCATGGTCCTCACCTTGGAACTACTGAAAAACAGTACAAACATTTAAGAAGTGGAGTCTATTGGGAAATTTTAGGTCACTGGGGAGGTACCCTTGAAAGGGACTGTGGAATATCTGCTTTTATCTCTTTGCTTCCCAGTTTCTATGAGCTAAGTAACTTATTTACTATACATTCCCACCCATGATATATAGCCTTACCACAGGTCCACAGAAACCAAGCCAACTGGAAATTGAAACCTTCAAAACTATACACCAAAATAAATCTAAAAACAGGAAATACTGTTGAGCTTGCCTAGTATATAAGTGTGAACTGAGTGCTCTTCCTTATTTTATTTTATTAACTTTTGGTGAGGTACTAGGAATCAAACTCAGGACCTTGCACTTAACATGGAAGGTTTTACACCACTGAACTAAGTCCCCAGCCCAATCTTTTGTCTGTTTAAGTTGATTCTTTTTTTTTTCTTTGCCTTTTTTTTTTTTTTTTTNTCCGTATCTTGTGCTCCACTGAGCTATCTCACTGGCCCAAGTTGATTCATTTCATACTAACCTAACATACCTCTCTGTGATTAGCATGCAGGTACAATAAAGTAACTGAAGTTAGAAATAAACATATGGGAAAAAAGCTCATGTAATGACAGAGATAGAAACTGCAACAGTAAAGGTGCAGATAGGGAACACCAAGGATTGCAACTAACCATCAGAAGCCAAGAACATTTTGCCACAGGGGCTTTAGATTAGCAGCCCCCAAATCCTCAGCCATGTAATAGTAAGGGTCAATGACCTCTTAGGAACCAGGCCACACAGCAGGAAATGAGCCACAGGTAATCAAGGGAAGCTTCATCTGTATTTACAACCACTCTTTAAAGCTTGCATTGTGACTTGAGCTCCACCTCCTGTCAGGACAGCTGCAGCCTCAGACAGTCACAGAAGTGCAAACCCTTGTTTTAATTGTGCATAAGAGAGATCTAGGTTGCATGTTACTTATTAAATCTAATCCCAATGCCAACACTACCTCTATATCACAGAAAAACTGTCTTTCCCAAAATCAGCCCCTAGTACCAGACAGGTTGGGGACTGCTGTTTTAGAAGAAACCAGTATTGAACACACCTTGATTTTGTACTTTTGCCCTCTATAACTGTAACAGACTAAATTTTTGTTTCTTAAGCTACTCAAATTATAGTAGTTTGTTACGGCAGCCCTAAGAAATATAATATACCCCCAATAAAGCAGCCAAAATTCAGGTTGTTAAGAAAGAAAAGTCAAGATTTTTCAAATGTTAGTTTCCATATCATGGTTACAGATAAACTTAATAGAATATTAACTTTAAAGACAACAAGCTTAAAATACAACATTTCCACATAGTAATTCATAAGAAAAATTTTCTTTTATTGACTAAAACTTTTACTGAAAAATATCATACTTTGAAAGAATTTATAGTCAGCATGTTATGTTTAACTAAAAAGAATGAAATGTGTGTGATCCTACATTTTATAAATGTATTTGCTATAAATGTTAGTATACCATTCCATTTCACGGTTAAGTGGGCAGTGCAGGAGAAAGTAAGCTATACTTTAATACTATCAAAAATTTTATCAATTATTCAGGATAAACTAATACGTGGAGGAGATTTCTTCAACATGCTGTCCTTTGAAGCACTGCATCTTTCTCACTTTTTTTGTTACACAAATATTTCATGATATGTAGCCCCACACTTTTAACACGACTAATGGTAGCATGTCATGTCATAGAGGATAAATTACTATCTTCCTAAGCATGTACTTTAAGTTATTTTTTAAAGAAAAATTTTAGTTTCAAAACATAAAACTGTATTTCTTATAATTAGTTACATAAAGCTGGTAAAGCAATAGAAAGGCTCATATTAAAACCAGCACTTAGGGCTGGTGAGATGGCTCAGTAGTCTAAAGCACCTACTTAGAACAAGCTGAACTAAAGCACAGGAACCGTGGTTCAATCCCCCAGCACCATAGGCCAGCCCGCCCCGCCCCCAGGTGGACTGAGCTGGCCACACACAAAAATAAATAAATAAATAAATAAATAAAAATAAATTTAAAAAAATTCTGATCTGTGTAATGAGACCATGGGGGGGGGGAACACTTAAATTTTACCCAAGGGAACAACTTTAATATGTATCAGGTTCAAAAATACACATATATGAAAAGGAATTAATATCTATTGCCATTTTGGTAGGGAATAAATTTAATTTTCTTACATTTACCCAATAATACTTTGGGATTTATAGTGTACACTTTTGATCTGTAAAGTATTTTTCCTCCTTTTTAAAGATAGTTTTACATCCAGCCAAATTTTAAGTGCTTTTTGCTAGTCAGATAGCTCCATCTGCTGGTTATCTCTGGCAAATCATTGGGGTCCAGAGGAGTCAATCTTAACTTTTAGTTTCTTTTTTACGCAATACTGTTCTGAGCAAATGATTATTTTAATGACTTGCATTCTTTTTTTTCCATAAAGATGTACTCCCCAATTCAATCTGGGCTGCCATAAAGACAGACAGAAAGCGCAGGGACTTCTTCCTTTAGCATCCTAGTGCAAACCCAAAGAACAATTTGTCCAAGGTCTATCAGTGGATGTGGATGACTTGTATTCTTTTGTAGAGGTCTTTAACATATCAAGGAAAAATTTTATATTTTTATAAAGATAGAATAAAACATGAAATTACCATATGTTTTGTTGCATCTAGATGTCCACCCAGACTCATGCAGTCATGGGACAGGCTCCTAGAGTGTGTTGACTGACCCATGCACAGTCCACTGCAGGAATGATGGATGTGAGGGCTACCCCCACCCTCCGGTGGGTAGCCTGCCTACAATACAAGGGAGGGAAAGGGGCTTGCTCTGCTGCTGCTCCTCCCTTTTGCTCTTGCTGCTTTTGCTGTTTTTCTGTAGCCATGAACTGCTACCTTCTGCCCTGTGCCACTCTACCTTGGAGCCAGCCAAGTATGGGCTGAAACTGCCACAAGTTGTGAGCTAAGTAAACTTTTCCTTCTTTCATTTTGGGCATCAGGTATTTTGTCTCAGCAATGGAAGAAAAGTAACCAAGACAGCAGAGATAAAATAGTCACTGCCCCCAAATACATCTATTTCAAAATGGAAAAATAAACGTTTTTAACGGGTAAAATATTATTTAAAAATAACAATATACAACTTATGCCACTCACATCTCCCCAAGTAATAAAAAAGTTTAAATTTAGTATTGCACCTGGTTATGGTATTGTCCATTTACACAATACATAATTATCAAATTACTTAATAAATTTATAATTATAATGCCAATACCTTCACTCAAGCACACTATCATTTAGGCATGTTTATTTCATACTTTGCTTATGTAGTCACATGTGTACCAGTAGTGTCACTATACATTTTATGATTAATGATATCATAGCATGTCATAACTATGTACTTACATTTTTCACTCGAAAATCCATCTTTCCCATATAAGCATACCTGGCCCTTTTTCATTCTTCTTAAATTGCCATATTCTAATTTCCAGTATGATTGTCACCACTGTTAGTTTAACCACCCCTCTGGAAACATTCGTTTCCAGTCTTCATTATAATAATAATAATGAATAATATAATTTATCTGAGAATAAACTATAAAAAAATGAATTTTCAGGCTACGTTCATCGCCATTGCCACTGCTGAGACCCAGGTAACACTATGGAGGGCGGCCCCAACCATCACCATCCTTGCTGTTGTTACCTAGGTGAACCACGCCTGAAGGCCCAGAGAATGGGCCTTGCTGGTGCCTTGACTGAGACTGAGTGAACTGCTCAGGAAGGCCCAGAGACCAGAGGGAATACCAGTGACACTATGAACGCACTCAGCCACTTTATCTTTGACAAAAGGGTCAAATATGTTCACTAGAAGAAAGATAACCTCTTTAGTAAGTGATGTGGAAAAAGTGGCTCTCCAGAAGCCAAGGACTAAAACTAGACCCATGTCTATCACCATGCACTAAACTAAAGTCAAATGGATCAAAGATCTAAATATAACCTAAATACCAGACCTACTAGAAGACAAAGTAGGTAGAAATCTTGAAGGGATAGGGTTAGACAGAGAGTTCATGAACAAAATTCAAACTGAACAGAAAAAACTTCAAAGAATCAACTGGATCACATCTTACTAAAAAGCTTTTGTAACATGAAAAGAAATTACCAATGCATTTAAAGTCAACCCAAAGATTGGGAAAAAAATTTAGCCAATTGTTTTTCAGACAGTGGATGGACTTCTATCTAGAACATATAAAGAACTGAAAAAACTCAGTCCCGCCCCACTGAAAGAACCAATCCAGAAATGGACATCTAAGATGAATATACACTTCTCAGATGTATAAATACAAATGGCAAATAAGTATGTTTGCAAATGTTCACATCATTGCTTATTTGAGAGATGCAAATTAAAATAACATTGAGATTTCATCTCATCCCAGAAAAAAAATGGCTATCATCAACAAATCAACCAATAATAAATGATAGAGGTGCTGTTGGAAAAAGGAGCCCTTCTCCACTGTTGGTGGGAATGCAGACCGGAACAAGCACTGTGGAAATCAGTGTGGAGATTCCTCAAAGAGGTGGGACTAGTGGTCTTATTTGACCCAGCTATTTCCCTTCTGGCTCAATTCCCTGAACAATTTAAAACATTGTACCATAGCAATATATGTGCAACAATGTTTACAGCAGCACAACTTATAACACCTAAATCTTGGAAACAACCCAAATGCCCATCAACCAAGGAATGGAAAAAAAAGACGTGGTCCTTTTATACGATGGAGTACTATTCAGCCATAAATAAGGATAAATTGGAGACTGCTATAGGTAAATGGGTACATCTTGAGACCCTATTCATAAATGAAGTAAATCAGACTCACATGTGTAAATACTGCATTGTTTTCCTGGTGGGAGAAACTGAAAGAGTAAATAAGTTCTAAAATGTACAATAGATACTGAGAGATGGGAAGAAATTGTTAAAAAGGAAAAAGAAACTAGCATAGAGGAAGGGGAAAGCAAGGAAGTTGAAAAGAGAAAAAATGCAACAGTTATACTACTGGTGCCTCACAGTTCATAGAAAAGGAAGATTTGCCCTTACACTAATTGGAGAAGTTTTTATGTCCACATCTTGTCTTCTGAGTAAAATATAATAATATGCAATGTCTTTACTATTGTTATTCTATTATCTTGTTATAAAATTGTTTTAGCTTTTTTCCATAGTACAAATGAATTTTCTTGGATATGTAGTTTTAGTACTCTTAGTTTTACAAACATAAATTTACTTTGTAAAACAGTTGTCATCAGTTAAGACTGTATCAGACTCCTGAGAGCCAGGCTCTAATTCTGACTCTCCTATTTACAAGTGAAAAATGTAAAGACAGGGGCCGGGGAGACAGCTCAGTGGAATAAGCGCTTCCCTGGCAAGCACAAGGACCTGAGCTCAATCCCTGGTTCTGCAAAAAAAAAAAGTACAGACAGTTTATTTGTGCTTTTGTTTCCTTATCTGTGAAATGAGGAAAATGCTATTTATTGAATGTATTAGTCTCCTCAGATACTATCAAGTTAGTTTCATAATCTGTACATTTGTCTTCACTAGTACTACTTCTGTTACAATAGCTTTAAGATTATATTTTCCTAGCTAATAAAGAAAACCTCTTGCTCCCTCTCAATATTAGCTGCTACTCTTGAGAATTTATTCTTCTATATAAAAAAGGCCATCTTTTGTCAGGGATGGTGATTCATGCCTGTAATGCCATCTGCTTGAGAGGCTAAGCCAGAAACACAGCAAACACAAGACCAGTCTAGATAGCAAAGTGAAACTCTAGCTAAAAATATAAATCTTCTTAGAAGGTTGGGGATATAGCTCAGTGGTAAAGTGTATCTCCATTTGATCTCCAGTATAACTAAAGAAACGACAAAAAATTGCATTATATGAAAGTACTTCCTATTACACAGTATTTATTAAATAATTTGAAGATGGCTATTTTTATACTATTAAACATTACTACCCAATATTTATTTATATTTTGTATTACAACCTAAAATAAAATTTTATGGTTTTCTCCACAATATACATTTTTTCATTATTTTAAGTAATTCTTTCTATTATGAACAATATCTTCTTTCTACTACATATTCTACTTAATGTTAATTATTAGAATACCTATTTTCATTCCTTTAAAAATCTTCTTAAAACAATAAATGCACATAATTTTTAAAAATAAAATGATATAGAAGGGTATGACAATCAATAAATCCTTGCCTTACCCTTCTTATTTCTCAGTTCACAAACCCAGACACAAAAATGCTTTCCAGAATCATAAATTTGAGGCTTTTTAAGGTAAATAAATGAACTACAGACCATACATATAAGTAAAATTAATCAGACCCATGTAACATTGTATTATGTCACTAGAGAAGAACCTAGTGAACAAGTAAATAAAATGTGAAAGGTACAATAGATACTGTGAAAGGGAAAGAACCTATTCAAAGGGAAGGAACAACTGAGATGAGCAAAAGGCCAGGAGAGGCAGGGAAGGGGAAGAAAGATATCTTTATGTATGCAGGATGACTCTGATACTTATACAGCTGATTTCTGCTGGTCTACAGAAGGGAGTGGTTGATGCTTTACTTTTTCTCTCTCTCTCATCCTTTTAAATTTCTTATAACATTTTTTATTTCCAATTTTGCAAGCTTATATCTGGTAATCTGAACAAATAATTTGAAGATGACATTATGTACTACAACAACCACTGTTGAATTTCTATTGATTTGTTTGGTGAAGTTCTGTATCATTTCTCATGTTTTCGTTTTTTACTCTTTTGCATTCTCTGTAATAATAAAAAAAATTCTTGATATGTTTTGTTTTTTATCATGGTCATTAAGTCCATTTTCTTACTATGCTTTTCTTCCTTGTATTATAATTGGGTCTAATATAACATACCTCTACCTCAAGCCTCTTTTGTTTATAAAGTGAATGAATCCTGGAGGATTGTGTTTATAGTGGATTATTCCATTAATGAGTTCAGTATCTAAATGTGCTGTAGTTGGAGGTGGGTCCTTGGAAGGATGTGTTCTTGTCCCTGACTCTGCCTTTTTCCCTGCTTTTTAGCTTCCTAAGGGATGATAGCTTCCCTCCACCAGGCCCTCCCTGCCATGCAACTTCTACCACGGAGCCGACTTACCACAGACTGAAATCATGAGCCAAAATAAATCTCTTTAAATTGTAGGTGCCAGATACTTTCTGCCAGTGACAGGAAAGTATCTAATACACTATGCTTTTCATACTACTTTTTGACTTAATTTTCTCAAGTATTTTCTGTTGACTCTCTGCAATCTCTGGCCCTGCTATCTTCTCAAAAAAGCCATCTTATATTTTAACCTGTCTGCTGGTTATCTGGATTACATTAATAATCTAATGTATAGCTCTAACTTATTTTCTTAGCTACAGACAGAATTTTCCACACTCTATTTATGTATGCAATAGTATTGAATTATTCTACATACATTTCCTTTCCTCTCTGCCTTTCAGTCTGTGAACTGCACTTTTATACTGTCAAGGTTAGTAAACCTGCATCCTGTCATCTAATCATAATTAATCCTCGCCTCCTTTGCCTAAGGATTGACTGCAAACGCTGAAAAACAATATTTACACTATTTATTTATTTAGTACAGGCTCTACAGGGTTTCACTACACACATCAGACTTGGAGTGATCCTCCTGTTTTCAGCCTCCCAAGTGCGGGGATTATAGGCATGCGCCACCACTCCCAGTCTCAATCACTGGCTCAGTGCATCCCAGGGGCAGGGCCAGCGGGGCAGGTGGAGCCAGGGATCGAACACTGGTCCCTGCATCTGCTTCAGCAGGTGCTTTTATCCACTGAGCTATCTGGCCGACCTGCATTACTGGTATTTAAATATACTCTACTGAATATCAAAGTTTTATACTATTACTAGATTTTCTTATCAATTTTTTAAAGCTTTCATCAATGCACAATGTTGAATTCCCTCTCTCACATCTCAGCAACTATTCAAAATTATGCACAAGCTGAGTATGTAAACCCAACACATCACATGTGAACCACATGCTTCACATACGAAGCCTTTTTTTAATGATGTTTCTTTACTCTTTAGTTCTTGACGGATACTGTTTTGTGGGTGATAAGAGGTAGGAATAAATGTATGTTCCATTCATAATTATCTTGTTGCTAATCTCCAGCTTCTTAGATTCATAGAAAATAGAAGTGACTTACTTAAATGGTATAAACAAAAATGGTAAAGTAGTTTCTTTTTTCTGAGTCATTTTCACCTGGGAACCAAGCATGAAAATATTTTAGTATATTAAATTAACAAAAATAAATTTCATTTTGAAATGTAAACATCTATTGAAATGGTTCTTCAGGGGTGGTTAACTATTGTAAAAATAAATGGAATTTTGTGTTACTATAGTTTCATAAATATTTAAAGAAAAACTGCATATTATCTTACTACCTCAAGGAGCTGAGAATTGAGCCTATCAATCCTGCAAAATAACATACTGTAATGTAATTAAAACTAATTTTTAAAACTTAAAATAATTTAAAACTAAATTTTTTTAACTCCTTGAAAACAAAATAAACCAAAGTTTTGGTCAAAGAATCACTTCTTTAAGTTCCTAATATATCTAACAACATACATGGAATGACAAGAAATGTTGTGATCTCTAATGATACTTGACAGTAAAAATTCCAATTAATAAAAACTTAAATTGTAGCCTTTATAAGCACAAGTCAAAGCCAATATTACTAATAGAGCCTGTGTTCCACAAATGTGAATCTTTATGACACTAAGGAGATATAAAAATCTAAAGATAATGAACTACAGAAAATTTATTAAAACAAGAAAAAGTATTTTCACCTAATGTATTCAATTTTTAAATTATTGTTCATTTTTATATATATATATATATTTTTTTTTTTTTTACCTTGAACTGTTCAAGTATCTGCACTGCATTTGTAAATATGCTCTCTGCTTTAAAGAGGTCTGTGTTGTTCAGATAATCCATAGGAAGGATTCCCTGTAAATAATAAATATTGGCTTAGTATTAGCATTAATTTAGTTCAGGCTATTCTTATAAAATGGAATAGATCTAAGAGAAACAAAAAAGATGATACACAGAAAAATTGCTGGATTAAATGAAAAATCCTTTTAAGAATCATAACTGAATGATGTTCTATAATTCTTGTTACCAAATAGGTATAATAAAGTAAATAAAGCAAACAAGCTAATTTAAATTCAAACAAACTAATTTAAAAGCTAACACTGATTGAGAAACTATCTCTATGGCCTAGATCATAAATGGCCCCTAAAGGTCCATGTGTTAAAGGCACTTCTGGGAAGTCTTGGAATTTGTAAGAGGTGGAACATAGGGTGATGTCTTCAGTTTAGTGGGGCGGGCTGTCAAAGAAGAGCATGAGACTCAAGGCTTTTCCTTCCTCTCTTTCACACCTTGACCACAAGGTGAGAAGTCTGGCTCTACCATGCATCCACCATGATGTATACCCAAGGACTGAAACCTCTAAAACGTCTTTCAGACAAACTAAACCATTTTTCTTTGAGTTGATTACCTCAGGTATTTCTTATATTGAAAAACAAAAAACCTAACAAACATATATACTATGTGCTAAGCAGTCAACTAAGTATTTTATACCCATACTTATGCTCTCTCTCTCTCTCTCTCTCTCTCTCTCTCTCTCTCTCTCTCACACACACACACACACA
>NDGN011538652.1:284-24809 GCA_002564285.1 Tympanoctomys barrerae | reverse complement strand
ATTGGAACGATACAGAGAAGATTAGCATGGCCCCTGCACAAGGATGACATGCAAATTCGTGAAATGTTCCCTTTTTTTTTTGCTATTTGTTTCTCAATAAAATTATGGAAAAAATAAATTTATACCAGGAAAACCAGCCACCAAGCCTCTAGTGTGATGAAGTCAACAGCATACAATCTTCCCCTCTCCTGCTTTTATGCTATTCTGGAAACAATCCTCAGGTAGGTCTCTTATGCCCAGACCACACTGACTCAGTTCAGCTGGGAGTTCCCACTCAAGGTAGCATTAATTAGTCATATATATATATATATATATATATATATATATGACATTATATATATAACATTTATATATATAACATATATATATAACATTATATATAACATTATATATATAACATTATATATAATATATATAACATATATATTATATATATAACATTTATATATATAACATTTTTATATATATAACATTTTATATATATAACATATATATATAACATTTTATATATATATATATATATATATATATATATATATATATAACTTTTTTATCCATTAATCTGTTGATGAGTATATAGGCTGCTTACAAAGTTTAGTAATTATAAATCAAGCTGTTGCAAACATGTGCATACATGTATCCCTAATATATGATGTCTTTAATTTACTTAGGAATATACTCAGAAGAAGGATGGCTAGGTGAAAGGAAATTTCTATTTTTAATTTTTTGAAAATCTCCATTTTTCTCCATTGTGGTTGAAAGGTTCCTTTTTATTCACAACCTTGTCAATATTTTTTTTTTGTTCTCTTTTTGAGTTCTTGAGGATAATCATTCTTTTTGGTATAAGATGGAAACTCAATGTTGTTTTGATTTACATTTCTCTAATGGGCAAATATGCTGAATATTTTGTTTCATGTACTTATTGGCCATTTGTACTTCTTCTTTTGAGAAGTGTCTATTCATTTCAATTGACCCTTTTTTGATTGAATCTTTTAATTTTTTGAGTTTTTTAATATATTCTACCTATTGGCACAGAAGCTAATATCTTATATCCAGTTGGCTGTTCTAGACTTAGGGGAGGCATGTATTGGTATGCCTATGGAGCCCTTCACTGAATTTCTAGTGCTTCTATGCTTTATAACATTGCTCCTTGCTTTAGTTCAAAAGCATTTGTGCAGTCCATAATAGACCTGGGTCTTGGTGACCACTTCTTGACTCTGATGAGCATAGCACTCCTAACGGTCCACTTGCGTAAATGGTTTCCAGCTATATCTATTGGTATACTAGCCTTGTGAAGCCTGTTGCATTTCCAGAAGACTAGTAACCAGCCTAGAAACCTCTGTGGTCCTTTCTTTGTCTTTGTAATTTGACAAGGTGCTGAAGCAAAGAGCTTCTTCTGAATTCTTATTTTATTGACCCCCAGAGAATGAGCTGTTACTTCTACTGGAAACTTCTCACAAATTGAGTGATGGCTGCTTTTCCTGGGGAAGGGATACAATCTGTCTAGTTTTGGTGTCTTTGCTGGTTATGTGTAGAGCTTGGTGAGCCCATCACAAGGGAGATTTATCTAGCAGAGAGAGGCAGTGAATATGTGTTAGGTATTATTATTAAGCATTAGTTTGCTCCAGTTTCAAGTGATGCTAAGTGCCAGAGAACAATTTATATTGCCAGCTAGAATAGTAATATTGGAGCTTACTGAGATGACAGAGTAATCTTGTTAGCCAGACTACTTTCTATATTGAAAACATAAAATATTCTGCATCAAATCATACAATCTACATTTCCCTTTCTCTCTTTAATTTGATTATGAACTATTACCATGCTTTGCCATAAAATATGAAAGTTTTACATTTTGATAGTTTTTCAAATGCTGATTTTACTTTCTGTGCAAATACTTCATATCTTTCCAGCATAATTATTTAGCAGCCTTTTCGGGTTAATTATTGTCATTAACAATATGAGTCCTATGAGGGAATATCAATTAAAATATGCACAGCTGAACTTTCAAATGAGTAAATAATTTAGTTTTGGAAAATGACTGGAAACAGCAGGGTAACAGTCAAAAGGGGAACAATTATTTTAATGCTTATTTGACAAATGAGTCATTTTTACAGCAAATTAGATTCTTATCATAGCACCCCTACTGGTTACCACAGGAAAGCTGTTAACATGAGTTTTTAAAATAAAAGCTGTTAAGTTATGCATGCAAAGTTAAGGAAATCATTTGTATGAAGAAAAGGTGATTAGGATATGCATTGTTAGCTGATAGAATACTGTCACTGTGATCTAATTAGGGCCATAAATCACACAAAATGATGTGTGTACATAGGGCTTGGAGCACCAGAATGATGCATGCCTTCGACAGTGAGATAGATGATTTCCTCTGACTTTCATGGCTGTTCTTGTTTTGCACTAACCAGCCCCTAAAGTCCCATGGTCATGGTAGCATGGATGGAGGGTGAGTTACAGGAGCAAAGTACCCTGGAGAACTTTCTAAGATGAGGCCTCCTTTCCTTCCATCAGCCTTTAGATGGGTTCCAACTTGTGCTTTATCAATTCATGTTTTTTTAAAAATATGACTTGGTGATCGTAGAAGAAGAAAGGAAACAAGTCTGTAAGAGAAGAAAAGGGGAACAAGGGAGGAGGAGTGGATAAAAAGGGAGGAAAGAATGAGTAAGGAAGAAAAATAGAAGTAAGGGAAACAGAAGGAAGAAATAAAGGAGAAAAGTAAGAAAAGAAGGAAAGAAGGAAAGGCACTTATAGAAACTGTATATCATTCTGAAGACATGAATAATATTTACTGTATTCCTGAAATCTTCCATTCAACATTGGGTTAAGACAGCCTATTTGCAGATTTTTGAGTTTCAAAAGATAGATAAATGCTTTACCCATCATTTCCCCAGCTGTTGGCCATATATTTGAATTTATATTTACATGAATTCATCATTCTCCTGGTCATAGCTGGAAAATGCATTCCTCAACCTATGTAGGAAGTAGGGTAGAATAGGTTGGATGGAATTGGATGGGAGTAGCTTATCAGTTAGAATAATCTGGGCCAGTCCCTAGTCTGTGGCATAGATACCATCCAAGAGCTGGCCAGAAAGGCATCTTTGTTTCTCTTTTTTCTTCCTTCTTTTTTGTCCCTTTCTTCTTTTTGGGGGGCAGGGAGGAGGGAATTAAACTCAGGGCTTTTTTTTTCACTGAGCTATATTCACTGTCATTTTATTTTGAGACAGGACCTCACTAAGTGACTAAGTTGTCCACTCTGAGTTTGAGCTTGAGATCCTCCTGTCTTAGCTCCCAGATTCCTGGGATTATGGGGTTGCAGGCTCCCAGTTTCCACTGTGTTCTCGCAGATGTCCTGGTTGACTCTTGTGTATGCTCAAGTTTGAGAAGCACTATTCTGGTCCCAGGCAGAACTAAGCTGATGTTAAATCTCTCAGGGGATTACAAAAGTGATTCTAAGATATCTCAGGACTTAAGCACCCTTACAAGATACCAACCTTGGTGCCTTTCACTGACCTCTACCATTCATTAATAACTACAGATGTGGTCATATGTCTTTTATTTAGTGTTTATGGTCTTAAATTTTCATGGATAGGTGAAGGTGAAACTACATGAAGGGAGTCAGGGATTTAGAGCAAATATCTTATAAATTTGCTTTTAGTATGGTCAGAAAGATTAAACACAGCAAGAATGCACATTAAGAGACGTTAACAATAGTCTTTGAAAATTTCTTTCAATAGTGTCATTTTTGACCCCTCTCACTCTTTTACCTTTATGTAGCAAGACCTTGAGTTCAGATTCTGAATTCTGTCTGGTAAGCACCTCCCTTTCAGCTTGAAGATGTCCACCTTCAGCACAGATGTTTTTGTATTAGCTTTTCTAGAACTTTTAGCCTTGGAGCTAAGTAGTTCTGTTCCTCTTTTCTTCTGCTGCTCCATCCAGTGGGATTCTGCCTTCATCCCTTTCTCATTATTGAGAAATGATTTCATGCCTGACTTGAGATTCAACCCAAATCTTGTTCTTCTAGTGTGTTCTTTTGTCCCCCACCTAACACTAGATCTGTGTAGTTTCTGTGAACCATTTCGTGTTGACAGAATGAAGGTCTCCACCCAGCAATTTCACCAAACCAGTTTTGCAGGAGCTTCCAGCTCACCGGATTGGGGTTGGGGGAGGGAATAAGAAGGAATGGAGGTCAGAGGGGCCTGTATAACATTTTGGGAAGTTATAACCAAGGTTAAAAGAGGAGGAGGGATTGAGGACCTGGCAGAAGAGGGTATCAATGGAGCCCATACATTGGAAATGCTATGGTTATGCTTTTATATTTGAACAGAGCTTAGACTATTTACCTGTGTCTACTGCCCTATGGGGGAAAGTCATTATGGTTATCTTTATTTGAAGCTTCTACAAAGTATCTCCTTGCTACATGACCTCTGTATGGTTATCAGAGTTTTCTCTAGTGACTTCAAAAAGAAACCATTCCATAGAAGAATCAGTGTCTTTCCACATAGTTAGCGTAGGATTTGCCTGTCAAAGACTGTCATTTCACAAATAAAGAAGCTCAAATCCAAGGAGATGGAAGGACAAAATGAAAACCACCTGGGTATTATGTGGAAGAGCTGGTCATAGAAGAAGGCAATCTGACTCCCTGCCTGTGGACAATGGGAGCTTCTAGCACTTGGCAAGACCCAGGAGTCACCATCTGTATGTATGAGTTCAGAGTTTTTCAAATACACTGAACCAATAGGAGGTATACAACAGATATTATTATACAAATCAGCTCATAAAATTATGGAGGTTAAGATGTCCTCAAGACTATTATCTGAAAGCTGGAGACCTTCGAGAGATGGTCATTCAACTTAATCTGAGTTTGAAAGTTCAACAAGTGCTAGCATTGGTAACCAAGGGTGATGGATATCTCTACTCAAGCAGAAATGGCAAATTCATCTTTCTGCCATCTTTTTGTTCTATTTTTGTTCTCAAAATGGCAGGGTGCTCACTCACATTGGTGAGAGGGACCTTTACTCCCTCGACTGAGCACATGCTAATCTCTGCCAGAAACATTCTTACAGATACAATATTTATGCTAAGTAAGTATTATTTCTTAATAATAATAGTTAACAATAATTATTATTACTTAATAATAATATTTAATAGCTGCGTGGTCATCCCTCACTTCATTCAAGTTGACATAAATTCTCCATCACACAGTTATAAAAAATCACACAAATTATCAAATCCATAAGATATTTTGGTAGCCTTACCTCTCTTGTCCTCCTTGCATAGTGGAGGAACTGTGTTCAGGTGTTTTGTAAAGCACTCCTTCTACTGCATAGCTGGGGAACCACAGAGCCTGGGCTCAGGTCCCCCTTGATCTCAAATCTCATTCATGGAACTCCTTTATTCTATGTCAAAGTGATTTTGGCTGCTGGATAAAATAGGCACTGCAGATTGTTTCTTTAATTTAAATGTTAATTTTCAGTCCTCCTGCTGTAAAATATATGCACTCAGTCATCAATGAAATAGAGTTAGAAGGGCTTGTTTTAACTGATTACTAGAGCCTAGGAAGGTAAGGAGGGGAAAAGGATAATGGGAAGTTAGATAGCAGGTACTCAAAGACAAAACTAGTATGTTCTAGTTTTCTGTAGCGTGGAGGAAAGAGCAGGTGCAGAAATCTATTATTTAGTGTTCTGTAAACACATAAAGAAAGGAACTTGAAGTCTCTAAACACAAAGTTACTTTGTGATAAGGAGTTGGACAGATTTGATTTGGTACATACTACATGCATGTATTGAAATATCACACTGCACTCTATAAATACACACAACTTTGACATGTTGATAAACATTTAAAAATTGTTTGAGGAGATAGAAATGTTACTTACTTTGGTCATTATAGACTACATGTGGATCGAATTATCACATGATACCCTGTAAATTTATATACTTAAAATAATAAAGCAAGAGTTGCAGAAATTTGTAGTTGACACACTTTTGTAACTAATGAGTTTGTATTTTAGATAGTAAAAGCAAACATTATGTAGCTAAGCAGATGTCAAATTGGAATTTGTATTTAAGTTAGTTCCCCTAAATTTTGTAGGATTACCTCCCTTGATGTTCCTGGGGTTTTCCAGGCAGACTAGTTTACCCTGGTTAACTGTTGCTCCGCTGTAGATCAAGATAGAAAGAGAGAGGACACTCTCATAGATCTGGGTCTAGCAAAGTGTCTCAGCTTACTGGGTCCAGATCTATCAAGTTTGAACTCATCCAGTTGTGCCTGGCTTGGGTCTGGCTGCTGTGCTCAGCTTCTTCCTGCTGCAGCCTGTGGAAGTGAGACCACTTTGCTCCTCTGGCAAGACGTTCTGCTCCTGGATTAACTGCGTGGTTCTGACCCCTAGCCTCTCTGCAGGGACTTTAGCCACAGAGTTTCACACCAGGTCTGTCTGATGGAAGAGGTTCTGTAAGTGTGCAGATGGTCCCACACACATGCCAGGCCTGGGCTGTGTCTGGAGGGGTCTGGTAGGTGTGGTGGAGCAGAAGGTCTCACTCACATGCTGGGCCTGGGCTGGGTCTGGAGGGCTAGAAATTGGTATACTTAAAGATTAGCACAGTTTGTCTATGTACAAATAACAAAAGAAGACTTATTCTTTTCTCATCTCCCTCATTTTTCTTCTTAGAAAACATAGATATGATCCGTAGAGCCTCTTAAGTCTTTACATTTTTAGAATGCTTAACCCACTCTGGCTCTTCTTCTTTGGAAGAAGTTGGATACAACCACATAAATGTACTAGCTTATATAGGAGTCAACCTTGACAGAGAAGTCCAAATTCTCAAATGAGTACATTTATATGGAGGTTCTAGCAGGGGAGCACAGGTAGTCGTATTCCCTTGAAAGAGGAATGGTCCTCCTCTATTGGGAGTGGTCGTCCTCTTTGACTGAACACACAGCTTCGGGAGGGATGCATGTGGATCATCCCTGGTGATCAATGAGATGACAGATCGCCCGCACATTCATCAAATGAGTCCATTTACATGGACTACTGCTGGAATAAAGTTAATTTGCAGCAGCCCAGGCAAAGTCAAGCGCATCTATTCTAAAAACCTTCCTGCTGGAGGCAGTGCTTTGGCTGACAAATATGGGGAGAGATGCTATCTGAACTTGGAAAGTGAACCCAAGGCAGGAGTCTTGATAGAAACATTGCATCCCCCTTTGCACTTCTGCCTTTCAGCTCTTTGTATCAATTTCTACTTGACTTAGGCCAAGTCAATCTTCCACAGAGATTTCACCAAAATCGCATAGACAAAAAGCATTAGAAGCTTTTCTTTATTTTTTTCCTCCACCCTGTAGCCATCTTTCCCCTTTTATCTTCACTAGTCTCTCTTCTTTCATGCTTTCTTTAGTTAACTGGCTTTTCAAAGATTTTTTTTTTAAATTTTTAAAAGTTAGTGCAAAAAAAAAAAAAGATCGTTCTCTGTATAAACAATTGTAGTGATGTGGTTTCAGTCCTGCAAGAAGTTGGGATGTCAGTTCAGGCCCGTTGAGGAATGGTTTAATTATGAGGGGGTCCATTCGCACCAGAAATGTCCATATAGCCAAGATGAATGAAAGCCTGAGCAAACAGGCTTATTGCATGACCCCATTTGGGGGCTCATGGTTTGTATAGCTGATTTAAAACAGGAATTTCTAACCAATCACTGGACTTCTGTTTCTTTCTGAAACTTTAAATTGACTGGTCTATTTTAAATCCTAAGAATTAGGTCTATACAACTTCCTAGAGCACCACTTTCCTAACCCATGTTCCCAGGGCCTTCTGAAATGAATTCATGCACTCAGTATAGCATCCCTCGAAATTGAAACACTTTTTTTTTCCTATACAAAAGGACCTCCCTATCATATCAGACTTACAAAGTGCACCACCTTGGCTGCTGCATTTTTCTATTCAGTTTCTAGGAGTTATGTCAGTGACATTCTATTTTTTTCTGATTTTTTTTTTTAAATTCTTGTAGATGGCACTTGTTTTAATGAGAAAGTCAAAACAATCTTAATTTTTAAAGACTGTCAGAGCAAACCTTGAGATAGATGAAAAGCTCCACAGCAGCTGGGTGTTCATGTTGCCAATACTCCTGAATATGGCTGTGGATTTTCCAGCATATGTGATATTTGGAATATGCACTGGTATCTTTGAATGGGTGCTCTAGAGGCAAAGTGAGAAACCCTCCATCTTTCTAATACATATGATTCTTCTTACTGAATTTCAGTATCAATAATAACATCCTCACATATGGAATAAGATTTTAATGAACAGGTGTAGTGGAATATATAGACTGCAAATATAAACTGATGAAAATTAATTATTGACCACTGTAGAGGCCATCATCTTGTACCTTCCAATCAATCATCATTCAATCATCCAAAAAAATCACACACTGAACTGAACTTTCACTTTATGTAAATCAGAATGAAGAAATAAGGCACATGCAAGCTAGAAACAAGTGTTAGCTTTTGTCATGAAGGACCTCAGAATCACCAGTATATGAATTCCTGAAGAATTGTAGCATGAGGTAGGGGGAAAAGGGTAGTAGGCATCTGCCAGCATCATCAAGAGGCCTAGAGAGTTGTTTTTGAAATATACCTGCCTCAGCCTCACCCTGTGTCTGCTGGATGATGTTGACAGCTGCAATGGGACCTTAATACGTATACTTTGAAAGGGCCTCCCTAGGCATTTTTGACTGACACTTCTTAAAGCCCATGGGTTAGTAAGATAAGGACATAGTCACACAAAAGCTTAAGTGTTACATGGGCCCTCGGGTGGCCTACCTGGTTCCAGGTGAAAGTGTAGAGGACAAAGTTGGAGCCCCAAAGTTTGGCCTGGTGTCAACCTGGGAGGTGAAAAGTTCAAGTTAGGTTTTGAACAGAATCAAAATGCAAGAACAGCATTTTTCTTCTTGACTATTGACCATTATTTCTCAAACTTGTTGAACCATTAAAAATACATTTTACTAAAAAAAAATACATTTTACATTGGTGGAAAGGCAAATCCCAAGTCCTATTCCAGAGCTCCAGGGTTATGTTGACTTGGGGCACACTCTGGGAAACTATGAAATATCTGCCTAGGTAGTTACAACTGTAAAAGCAATTCTGTCAAATACTTCTCTTTATCTTGACTCTCAGAAGCCTGCCGGGATTTTCAAATTGTGAAATTGTGTCTGAGAAGCAAGAAGTAAAGCAATAGAGTGCCAAGCCCTCACTTTGGAGAGCTGGGAATGAAGATGGGAGGGTCTTAGGGCAGACCTTCCATGCCAGTTCTTAGAGTTTGAGAGAGCGCTGAAGCTTTATCAAGTGGAAGAAAATGCAGATAATATATTATTTTTATATAAAGGTTAAGTTACTAACTTCTGAAAGAGGCTCCAAATGAAGGAGTGGGAAACAGAAGGAGGGCAAGAGGGGCTCCAGGGAGGGGAGGAGATTGGTGGAAAAGGAATCAAGAGACGTCATGTACAAGGACACATTCCATATGATGAATGTGATCATTTGTGTATCTAAAGTGTACCAATGAACTTAATGAGAATAAAAGGGAAACTTATATAGCTCAAATCAGTGCAGAGAACCTTCTGCTTTAGTATGGAATGAAGAGTCAAAGGAGGAACTGCTAACGCTGTAAGGTGCAGGCTGGCATGTATGGGCAGGCGTAAATAGGAGGATGGGCACCACTGCTTCGTCTGAATCCTACGGACACACAGGCGAGGGAGCAGCCACAGCTGGACCCTCAGAGGGTTATGTTCCAGGAGATCTCCACTCTTCTGTTTCTCACATGGTGCCCTTCCAGGCAGGACAGACATCTTGCTGTCAACACCGGCTACTCAGAGAATGACACACTTGGAGCCCTAGTTGGAAGATGGAGCATTTGCGGAGGATACTGGAAGAAAGCTAGCTCTTGCCAGATAAACCAGAAACAGCCACCAGAGTTAGCCAGGGGTAAACCTACTGGTGTTCTTCAAGCAGTTGCCAAAGGTCAGGAGAGGACAGTAGGCCAGGAGTCCTTCAGGTTGCACATTTCTGGAAAGGTACAATTAAGGAAGAAAGTGATCCAGAGGAACACTCTGTAAAAACCCCTTCTCCCGCTTATCTCTTACATCATGGGTGTTTCTGCACGTAGGACAATCTCTGAGAATTTTTAATTGTAAGAGGCCACACCTTTAAGTAAGATACTGTTCATATTTCTTCTCAGAGAAACTCACCATTCTGTAAATAAACTTGGAGTCACTTTTACATAAATGTATTTAGTGTACTGGCATTGTTTCTGGAGATTAAAGAAAAAAAATAGACAAGATATTCTCCTGTCAGTTAGGATTGTGTGCAGCTGCATGTAACAGACAGCTGGATTTTAACAGCTTAAACAAATCATGGTTTGATTTTCTCACGTTAACAAGTAGGTCATAGGTGGGTGATTGCTGAAGTTGATCCAGAGCTCTACATAGTCAAGCCTGACGCCTCTGGGCTGCACAGGCTTCGCTTTTCTCTGATAGTCCAAAGTAAGCCATGCCACATTCTGGTGTTCAAGGTAGGAAGGAGGTCAAGTGACAGAAGTTATGTAAAGCCCATTTGTCTCTTTTCTCCCCCAGAAGAGTAAAAACATTAAGCAATCCTTCCCTTTCTAGCCACAAGGTTTCTGACCTTTAGTCCAGATCTGGCTGCCCAACTATGGTGAAGGTTGAGTCATTTCTTCTTGCAGCCTTCATGGAGGGAAGTGGCAAGGAACAGGGCACTGCAGGTGACTTCTGGGTTTCAAAATGTCCAGATCTACTTTGGCATTTATTGAATCAGAACAGTGATTTTCAACCCTGTCTGCACATTAGAATCATCTAAGGGAGCTTTAAAAACCCAGAAGCATAGACCACACCCCAGACAGCCTCCACTCCAAGGCTGGGGGTGGGATACAGGTAATTTTTTTAAAGGCCCTCACTCAGTGCAGTGTGCAGTAGAGGTAGAGATCCGCTGATCTAGCTCATCCCCAAGGAAATTTTAAGCAAGTTCCTGGGATAATATTGACGTAGCTTATCCCATCTCTTTTTGAAAACCATTATTAAACTCATTCATTGATTAATGTATTTATATATTAGTTCAGAATTACCTAGTGAATGTCTCCTTGTTTACGAACACAGGAGAAGCATAGGACCAGCTTTAACTTTATACTTTCCAATGACTTCATATCTTCTAGTTAGGCAGTGTTTTAAAATGAAAAGAAAATACAGTCAGGTGCACTACCTCATTTCAACTGTAGAGCAAGGCTGTGCAATGTTACTATTTTAGTTTGCAGCAAAAGAAGCTTTATACTCAAAGTGAAGTGAGCTGCACCAAGTCACTTATGATAGGTTTGAATGATAGGGCAGAGGTGTTACTGGGAAAGGACTTTCAGATGCCCTCGCTTAATTCTCTGCCCCATGGAAGATGAAGCCCATGCATATACTGTAGTTTAGCCATTGCACCAACTGAAATATATTTTTCGAAAGTATCCAAAATGAATGAAGCCGGGACAGAGAAGACAACAAACATTGATTGGCTAGTCACTATTTGAAAACAGTGTTCTCCGTGCTACATGATATATTTCCTTCTTAGACTGTCACAACACGTTTTGTGTTTAAAAGGTACTTTATTTCCACCTTATTAGGGAAGTGGAGGAACTTGTTCAAGTTCATGGTGTTGGCAGGAGAAGAAGCCAAAGTTTGAGCCACGCATCTAGTTCTACCTCCGTGCTCTTCACTCAGAGTAACTCCATATTGTTAAGCAGACTTTTAATGTATATGGGAGCCCAGGCAAGAAGGCTGGTGGAATCTGAAGTTCAGTCAGTGCTCAGTTCAGCCAGAGCCTCCATGCTGGCAGGGGACTATGTGCTTCTAGAAGGACAAGGCTTGTGTGATTTCCACATGGGCCATCTGTGGACTATATGTATTCCAGGCTTAACCACTACTGATACCACTTTTATTAACGTGACTTTATCCCATTCAGTCACTCATCTACTCACAAATATAGGTGGCTTTCATAGTTTTTGCCCAGTTCTATAAAGTTCCTGAGAAGCACTGACCAAGGTCCAGGCCTTTCCTGCCTACACATGTGCTTATTATTTATCAGATTTCATTAGCCAATAGTACGAGCCTAGACTTTTTTCTTATTCTTTTTCATAAAAACAATATACTTTACACACATTATAAGAAGTAAGAGTGCTTAAAAGAATCATGAAAAAGAATAATCTCCTACTCCCTCCCCTCATCTCCTAAGCCTGCAATGGAAGCTTCTTTGACTCTGGCTTTCTTGCACTTGTGAATTCACAAAGCATTCTATACATTGCAGATGCACCCAGGCTTTGCACTCTAGTCCTGGTTGGCCACGCAAGACCAGTGACATTGAACTGGAGTTTGGAGTCTGGCTTCCTCACGTAGATGGGGCTCAGAAGCCGAGAAGCACTGTCATTTCTTATCAGTCTTGTTCTCCACTCTACTTTCTCCTCTAAACTTTTCTCTATTATCACCATGTCTTTTGTGCCTAGAATGGTGTTGGGCACACAGTAGGCATGTAACAAGCAATTATTTTTGAATGAGTTAGGAAATGAGTAAATGCATGGATAACATTTATGTAGCACCCAAAATTCAAATCACTTGTACAGCTAAGCCCATTCACTCTTAATAACAAGGTATGAATGTCATATTATTGTAAATATTGAGTCTATATTTTATGCATACATAAATTGTTTCATAAATGATATAGAATAACTTGCCCAAATTGCAAACTAATGGGTAAGGTGCCCGAACAGACTCTGCACTGAAAACAAGCATGCATAGTCAAAATCTAAGGTATCATTTTATGGTTCACTCATGAGCTTTAAAGAAAGTAAAAAATAGTTGTGCCCAGAAGTGAGTGGTTAAAGGAGAAAGTCAACTATAAGAGGCTTCAGAAAGCTGGGCTCCATGAAGCCACATTCTCCATGTTACAATGCTCTACAAATAAAATTAACAAACCTTCTGCCCATCAGGGCACCTCAGGGAGCACTGGGTCAAGCATTGGCACTGGGCTAATGGAAGAAAATCTTTCTTGAAAATAGTAACCCTAAGCCATCTGTTAGGAAGCTTTGTATATCAGGTCAGTACAGCCTTAGTAGTCTGAGAAACTCTGAAGCAAATGAAATGTTTGGGTTTTTACAGTATTGGGAATATCTCCATTCACCAGCAGAGAAAACAAATATTGTTATTTGTGGAATTCATCTTGCTTCTAGACTTCCAGGATTTTCCATAAGTAAATTTTCTTTATAGTATAACAAAACAATACAAAACAAAATAAAATAAAATAAAACAGAACTCTAAAAATAATCATGTTTATGCAAAGAAATGAGACCCAATTAGCAAAATCCACCAGCAAAAACAAATCACAAGCCTGTGTGATCTTTCATACTTAGGAGCTGAGTGCGAGGGACACAATGTAAGTGGCCCACCACTCTGGAAGACAAAGGCAAATGAGAAGGTTGTAGGTTCAAGTGAAGGTTGGGCAATTTAACTACTTAGCAAGACCCTGCCTCAAAATGGAAAACACAAATAGTGTAGGAATATAGTTCATTGCAAATACCCTTGGTTCAATCCACAGTACCACAAAAAGTTCAGGCAAATAAGAAAAGCAAAACAAAAGCCACTTCAAACTTGGGAAAACAAAGCACAGCACACAGGATCATATATTTTATATGGTGGAGTAAAGTGCGAATAAAGAGCAAGAAGATAGGGAAAAAGAATTTCTAGAAAAAAATTAGTAATATTCTAATGGCCATTTTTACGTCTAATGGCATAGCACTAACCTGTTCTTATATTTATGTTCTTTATATAAAGCATTCCACTGATATAATATTTGCTTAAAGCAATTCCATTTCTCTTTACTTAACATTTCTATTTGGATGCACATTTATATATGGACGCACATTCTATGAAAACCAGCCACAGCGAAAACCTGTGCATGTCCCTGTTTAATGACTTGATTCAGAGAGTGAACGTTCATTCACCCGTGTGACTGTGATCATGCTGCCGGCCTTGCAGAGTGGTCCTGAGTGGAGGGAAGTGAGTAGGATCCTGAGGATGGAGACACCCTCCTGGGCTCATATGAGGTCTCTACCACCTACTCGCTGTATGACCTTTAGCAAATTATTCAATCTTCCTGTGCTCTGGCCTCCTCATTTGCAAAACTCTGTGTCTAATAATGCTGTTGAGGGGGGCAAATGAGATAACGTATGTAAAATGTTTTGCGTGTAGCTAGCACATAATAGCTGCTAACTCTTACTATGATTATGTAGCGTATGTAGTTTCTGGTATGTTGCAGGTGGTCCCAAAAGGATAATCTATTAAATATTATTATTCTTTATTTTTTGACATTTTAAAATTCATTTTAGTGAGAAAATAAAACAGCACTGAAACAGTTTCAAAATAGGTTAGTAGGAGAGTTACAATAATTAATACATTGCATGTAGTTGTCTTTGTAGTGGTTATTCAGAGGACAAGATGCAGATATGATATCTTGTCTAAACAATATTAACACAAATTTTTCTTCTCATTGAACTAAAAGGAGCTGTATAGCTATACTATTTGTATATGCATATATATATTTTTTCCACTACAAAATGGTCCTTTATTTATATCCCCCTTTTTTCTTTTGTTTTGTCAGAGATGACCCACTACTATTATGGACTGTTGGACTATATTGGGTTATTTTGTTGAATTCAATTACTTACAATATTTGAATTGGAATCAAGTATGAAAAGGTCCTTTAAAGACTTCTCCAAATACAGTTCTCTAATAGCAATGGCTCACCCATCTCTGACAAATATTATTCTTAATAGACATTATTTGAACTTAATTTTTAAGGAAAGCTTCTATTCTTTTGCAGCTGGAAGATGCCTTGCAGGTTCATTAGCCCAATTCTCTAAATTTTCAGGAAAAAAAGAAATAAAACTCCAGAGAGTTTGAGTTTGTACCAAAGGTGGTCAGCCTGGCTTTCAGGTCCATGCCAAAACCAATGACATGAAGGAGGTTGAGAAAATATATGAGGAATTTAAACATTTGGGGGGTGAACCAAAGCTTTTATTCTGTCTTCAAAAGATACACTTGTGTCTTAGTTGTATTTTTCTTGTGTAAGTGGATTGGTTAATTGGACTGACTAGAATTGTCCAAATAGGCAGAGGTTGGTAGGATATGGCCATAGTTTGCATCCTGCGTCTCATAGCCCGTGTGTCAAGGGCATGGCTGCCAGTATCGTAGGAAGGCTGTTGCTGAGTGGGATATGGGGACCCTGGCCCCTGCCTTTGTCTGCTTCATTTCCTGGTTGCCGTGAGTGAGAACCATGGGCTCCTGCCATGATGTACTGCCTCACCACAGGGCCAAGTGGTCCTGGAGTGAAACTTTTGAAAGCGTGAATGAAAATAACTCTTTCCTCCTTTAAGTTGACTTTCTCAGGTAGCTTGTTACAGGAATGCAACCCTGATATAGACACCGAAGGTAAGAGCCTTCTTCTCTGGGAGTGCAAATGGAAAGAAGTTGGTGGAGCACCTGAGCATTGGGAGGGTGGGGAAGGCCCAGGAATGAGAATGGGCTGGCCAGAGTGGGCAAGGGCTGGTGGGAGGAGAGGAGAGGAGAGAGGAGTAGCAGGGAATGAGAAAAGGAAAAGTGAAGTTCAGATATTTTGTACTAGAAGAAAAAAAACCCCTCTGAGCCCAATTGATTAATGCTTCATTTTAAATCACCTCATCTTTCCTTTTTTATAATGATTGTGTATATAGTTGTTTAGTTTCAGTGGATTGCAAAATATGCGTGAAAGCACTATGGAAAGTTCCCTGTGATGAAACAGTATAAACTGATATATTTCACAACATTTTTGTAGAATATATTCCTGAGTAAGGGATAGACGTGTTTTCAGAAGACAGTTTTCAAAGCTTTTAATTTTTTTAAAAGCATTGATGAAACAATTTATACAGGTGAGAGAGCTGAGTATTTTGCTAAGGTAGTTGAGAGGTTGATATAACTAATGAAATTCTTTATAAAAATTAGGTTCAACAAGTTCTGCCAGATGCTCTTAATGGAAATACATGGTTTGGGATTAGGAAAGTTAGGGCGAAGATAAATAAAATAGAAACTTAGCTACTTGTAGTTGGAAAGAGATGGAAAAAGGGCTTGGGTACTCTCTGCTGTCTCATGAAGAGCAAGGAAGAGGCAATGTGGGTCCGGAATTCACTTTTGCAGCGTGAATGAAGCACCTTGGTGCCTATTAGTGAGACAGAAGGACATATGGTTGTCACCAAGGCCCACAGGGCTCCTCAAGTCTAAGAGAACTCCAAGGCTTTGAACAAATTGTTGAGAAGGGATTCTGAAGCCAAGTTTAGCAATTCAGATAAGACAATTTAAAGAAAAGCTAAGAATTAGGGGAAAATCTGCTTAGCTGTACCAAGATGTTCATTTCTTTAAAAGATGTTCATTTCTTGATCTAAAATGTAATCTTCGAGGTTATCCATTAAAATGTGGCTATTACTGTCTCACATATGAAAGGCAATTCTGTTTCTTAGAACTTTCATGCTGAAAGAATTTATACTAGTGGAAAAAGAATTGCATTATGAGGGGACTACAAATGACAATGTTTTGTGGTGTCAGTGGTGGAACATTAATTGGTAATGAAGCCCAATAAATCTATAGAGAAGAAGATGTTTTTAAAGAGATCTATTTCTGAGTGACAGGTAAAGCCAAAGATTTTGAAATTTTGGTCAAGGGATTATAGCAGGACTGCCACTTGGTGGCAGCATACTTAAAATGTGCCTACTCATTTTTGAGTTGGGGTTGTTGAATAAGGTCCTTTTAAAAGTTGCAACTGTGAAATAAAGGTTATGAAGTGACAAGGACATTCTAGTAGTAGTGCTTAAATGGTTTAAACACGGTAAAGAAAATATAACATATCTTTTGTGCTACTAAAAATGAACACAGGCCTGGAGAAGAGTGCTTGCTGTATCCTACTTCATAGTTTAAATTATGTCTATTTATTGTTAGTTTTTTTAACCTCAAATTTTAAATTTTGTAGGTCAATAGACTTTATATCTTAGATATGTTTAAAATTGCAATTTCTTTTTCCTTTTTGTGGAGTTGAAAGAAAACTATTTTGAATTATGGTTAATCAACTTTCTGTAGACCAGAGAAATTACTCTCTGTGTGTGCTCTGGAATCACGGGATTACAGTGAGCATAAAATATGGGTATTTTACTTTAAAGAAGAAAATTATTTTAGTTCCAGAGAGATGATTTTATTTTATTGCTTGTTTTTAACACAAAAATTCATAAGTTGAACTGAGTGAACCACTGACTTGGCTTAGGTTTGGTTCAAAGAAACTTTTGTTGTTTTAGATTTTTCTTGTTCAATAATATGCAAAAATTATACAAAGTCAGTACTAACTAAGCCAATGCATGGCCCTGGGACTAAGTTTCATGAGAACATATTTTACATGGTGAATTCATTGAAAATGTTAATATTTGTGTTTGCTGCATTTTATCCTATTTCTGGGCTTTTAGTTTGATTGATTTACATCATTCCTAAGAAATAACAGGGATGTTGAAAATATAAATATAGAGCCATAAAACACCTTTAATTTACTATGCCATGAAATAGGTGTTTTATTTTTGCTGGTAATTGTCGGACACACCTGGTCTCTCAAGCTTTCGCTGTTCTTCTCTACATGATGCTTTGTAATCCCAGATCGACTGGGCTCATCTGGTTCCTTCTTGCTCTTTAACAAATGAGAACTCAAGGTGCAGGGTGGCAGTGGCTGGCTCTCCACTAGCCCACTTCTTTTGTGGCAACAGGGCCACATTCAGCATGAAATTATTATCTAAAACCTAAAGAAATGATTTGTTACAAGGACTTCTCATATGTCAGACCCATGGCTGGTGTCTCACAAACAGTAAGGATTTGAGGGCTCGAGAGCTAGCTCAACAGTCTAAGTGCCTGGCTGGCAAGTATGAGGTCCTGAGTTCAATGCTTGGTAATGATGACACAGGAGGATCACTATGAGTCAGAGCTGTGTAGCAAGACCCTGTACCAAACAAACAAACAAACAAACAAATAAACAGTAAGGATTTGAGGAATTTCCCATATCTTGAGTTCAAATCATCATGCTCCAGTGACAAACATTCTCTAACATTGAGGAAAAATTTTTATTAAAAGGCAGTGATAGCTGTACCCCTTCCCATCTTTTGAGAGGGGTGGCATAAATTATCAGCAAGGCTGGAAGTACTGACACTCTGGTGGTCCTGTCATGGAGCCAAATGAGCCCAGAAAGGGTGAGCTCTACAGCAGAGGGTTCAGGAGACCTTGGGCAGGGCCTCAGTCCTGCTGAGGGGCAAGGGCTGTAGAGATTGGGATCATTCTGCAAAGAAAAATTGCAGAGTTTGAGGGGACTTGCAGGATAGTCCAGCAATGTGGCAAAGTGGTTAATAAAACCTTATAAAATAGTAGTCTAACACTAACACAAACATTGTCATGCTGCGCTGAAAATATTTCTTCCCTATAATCTTGGATAAAATCTGTGATATGTACAAAATCTTCTGAGTATGGATTTGTTTTCTGCACTGTTTTTTTTAAAGCAGTGTCTTTCCCTTTCACAGTATCTAATGTACCTTTCAGATTTTATTTACTCTTTCAGATTCTTACACTAGGAAGACAATACAATGTTTACACATGTAGGTCTGACTTATTTCACTTATGAGTGTGGTCTCTGATTGTGTCCATTTACCTATAAAAGCCTGCAGTTTATTTCTTTTGTAGTTGAGTAATACTCTATTGTATAAAAATATGACATCTTTTTGTCCATTCCTTAGTTGATGAGGGTTGTTTTCAGGATTTAGATATGACAAATTGCATTGCCATAAACATGGGTGCACATATATTGCTGTAGTATGATGTTTTCAGTTCTTCTGAAAAAATACCAGGAAGGAAAATATCTAGGTCAAATGGTACCTCTAATCCTAGCTTTTTGAGGAATCTCTACACTGATTTCCTAGTGGTTGTACCAGTCTATACACTCGCCAACATAACGAATTAAGAACAATGCTGAGCTCCCTACAAAGTTGATACAAAGTTGATACAAAGTGTGGGAAGGGAGACAGCTGTGGTCCAGGGCTTTGGGAGATTAAGGAGGAGCTGCTTATAGCAGCAGACCCTCAGGCAAGTTGTGCTTATAGAAACCCAAGGTGATGCTCAGATGTCTTGGGAACACAGGAGACAGAAGTCTGGACCCTTGAGGGTGCATGTGTACTTGCATATATAGACACATAGATAGAGACAACACCCACCAGTAGTATGTGGCTGCCCTGTGTTTGTGTTTATTAAGAGTTCCCCGAGTCCCATGTTAGGGCTCACAGAGTGACAGAAAGAGCATAAACTTGGATGTTTCCCTTAAGATACCATCAGTCATGTCGAGAAAATTGATTTATCACGTTTGATGTGGTTGAAAATCACTTCTTATTTTCTTAAATGGTAAAATCTGAAAATGCTGAAATGAAATAGCTTGAAAATACTGATGTAGTAGTATCTTTGTGGCTTTCTTCTAAATGATTTTAGAATCAACAAAATAATGGAAACCTTTTTCCGGAGTCATCTCTACGAGACATGTCTTTGGTCCACATTCCCTTAATAAATTCTAGAAAAGAATGTCCAGAATTAAGAGAAATTTCAGACTGAGGGATGCGAAATCAGTGACTACCATCTGATCCCAACTCAATTACCATATGAAGGGGTAGCACTTGTTTGGAGCTTGATTATCCAATATTTACGATTATTGATGCACAAAATTAAAAAAATTCCTATGAAGTAGGTGGCAGCATTTCTTTACTTTAAACACTAGAAAACTCAAAGAGGTCAAGCATATCATCCAAGGTCATACAGCCAGTGAAAAACTGAAATGTATTGACCTCTTATTTGACCAGTCTATGCCAGATGTTCTTAAAACAACTGGAACCACCTCCCAAAGGACATCTGTAGCTAGGTAGGAACATTTTTTGGTTGTTATAATGATCAGAGGGCAGAAGCAGACTGCAGTGTGAGGATAGTCCTCTGGGTCAGTACTGTGCTACATATACTACCTTGTGTACTCCATGGCTTGCAAGTGTCCTTCTGGAGATTGTGGAGAAGAAATACTTCTGCATGACTCTATTTGCATCACTAACCAATGTATCTTCATCACTGTGTGTTCATAGTTGTTGAATTTTAGTGGTTTGTTCTAAAAAGGCAACTGATAAATTTCTCATGTCTCTTAGAGTGGTTGATACCCTGCATTTGTAATATATATATATATAATATATATATAATTTTTAAAAATACAAAATAGTGATAGAGAAAAAAACATTAGAAACAATGTAAGATTTCACTAAACAAAGTAAAAGGAATTCACCAATGGTTCCTGTGTTCCATGATGCTATCTTGAAATTAGTTGTTCAGATTATCAGATATAGGATTTTTTTTTGGCTGGCTCAGGCTGAATTAAGGGTGGGTCTGGTAAGGAATGAGAAGCTGGTGATCAAATCATGGTATCCTGAGCCTGACTATACTACTTAAACAACTGAGCTAACTAGCAGGCCCCCAGATTATCAGATACAAATGTACAAGATTTGTTTTTTTTTTAAAGCAAAACAAAGAAGTTAAAATAAATTCAAAAGAGGGGAAAATACTTAGAGGAAAAAGGAAAAATACATGCATATAGAAAATATTGTTATATACATACAATGGAATATTACTTAGCCACAAAGAGGAATAAAATCAGGAAAGTGGATGGAACTAGAAACCATGACATTAGTGAAATTATCCAGACTCAGAAAGTTAAATATCTCATTCTTTTTTCTTATAGGAGAAACCTAACAATCAATAGACAAATGGATGCATGGATGAATGAATGAATGAATAAGAGAGGTCAGGAAACCAGGAGACAGACTTCTAGTGATGAGAAAGGGGATCAGTAGGAGAGTGGAAGAAAAGTAGAGACAGATAATGGAATTTAAGTTCACTAAGATGTGTCAAGTCATATACTAGCTTTCCCAAATAAACCACCAGTGTTAGTTTAACATACATCAGTAGATTATAATCAAGGAAAAGAAGACAGAAAAAAGTAAAGAGGGTATGTGGATATGGAAGACCAAGTCACACAGTAAGGTAGCAGCTGGTAGTTCACAAGCCCAGTTCAGCCCACAAGAATTCTATGCAGAAAATTCTAAAGCATATTCAAATGCATTCCCAAAATTTAGAATAAGAAATTTTTTTTAAAGGGAAGTTCTGCATGTTGGATTTCTCTTGGAAATTCTCACAACCCAGCAACCTAGGGATGGTCTTGGAGAGCCCCCCTCCCCCTGGAGAAATATAAGGTCTCCAAATCAGCATGATTTGATGGGGCTAACATTACTCATTAAAGTTTTGTTCTCAAGGGCATTAACACTTGTAACTCTTAGACACAGGGCGACCTGTTAGGGCAGTATGACTTTGGTACGTCACTCACTTTCCATTCTGCATAATTTAAGTTGTGATGAAAGAGATGGAACCCAGCTTACTTTATCAATGATGTAAACCCTGCACAACAAGGCTCCTTGCCTACCTCATGCACCCAGATACTCTAGGTGGCCACTTGAGTTAAACTTTGTATTTATGGGTTGATATGAGAGGCTTTACTATTCATGCCTAGTCCCAAGTCATCCTTTCCTTTAGTCAACCCCAGAGTTCATGCACTTTAGAATCACCTATTCCTTTTTGCTTCCATTTGTCAAATCCATTTAGATTTGGGGTTTGAAGTTAAAAGGATGAAACCTAGTAGTTGAGAACTTTTCTTTAAAGAGGAAGATCACTGTTGAAAAGGGCCACGAGATACATAAAATCGCCAGCCATAATTTCCTTCAGGCACAGACTTCAGTGTGTATTTTCTGGCTATACTGAAGGAAGACATAGTTAAAACTTAGAAAATGGATTGTCTAGAAAGAATTACCAAAGCTGCAGTTCTGCAATGAAGCTAGATAAATTTTGAAATTACATTCATGACGTGTAATAAGAGGCTTTGAAAAATTTAGAAGTGAATGATAAAGTACACATGCATTTTATTTCTGAGCCCCAAGAGATCCTTGGCAGCTCTGTGACATCTTCTTTTGGCAGTTAGGGGACAGTCTTTCCACCTGTTGGAATCCTGCCTAAATCAGGGCAGGCTTGGTTAAATCTTTTCCTCTTTGCTAAGGAGAGGCATAATTATTGTAGTGAGCAGCTCCCCATCCCCTCCCACTATTGTTAAGAGTTTAAAGGCTTAGTCTCTGCTGGGAGCACACATCCACCCTGCTTGAGAAAGCATTCAGTGAGAGGTAAAGTCAAAACCATGTTTCAATAAATACTATTGCAGTTTTCCACATTCCATGGGACAGCCCCCACTAACTAAATCTGTTGAACAAGAAGTCATTACATTGAGTAAACTATGTCTTCCTGGGCCGGGGAGGTGGCTCAGTGGAATAAGTGCTTTCTCGGTGAACTATGTCTTCTTATCACCTGTACTAACTCAAGGACTTTATTACAGTGAGCACTTGATAAAAATCTGTGCTAGGAATGAATGAGCAACTGATGGTTAATTCTAATCTACTCTCAAGATATTTATTTCTTTATACCTTCATTCACCACTCATTCATCTATCCATCCATCCATCTGTCCATCCACCCATCTGTCCATCCATCCACTGCATCTGCGTATCCACTTATCAATCCAACAAATTTGCTACCTAATCACTCCATGCCAGCTGCCATTCCAGATATTAGGATGGAGTAGTGGATAAACATGTTTGTGTGGTTCAAGGGGACAGACAATACATCAAGGAGCAAACACAAAGTACTGATAGGGAGAGGTGCTTGGAAGGAAATAAAAGAAGAGCTGTGGGAGAGAGTGATAAGATGTGGCTAATTTGGGTTGGGTGGTTAGGGAAGTCTGCAGAGGTGAAATGAAATTTAAGAAGATTTGAATAAAGAACTAGAGATGGAAATATCTGGGGGTAGAGTGGTCCAGGGGGGAGTACAAGCAGATGTCCAAAGGTGGCGGTGAGAGTGATAGATTTAAGGAACCAAAGACAGCCAAAGAAAGCCAACAAAAGCCCTTATCTGGGACAGTGAAGCGAAGCAGCACAGGAAGGAGGTTGGGTGGCCTATGGGGAACAGGCTGCAATACGAATCAGTAGGAGGCTCTGGGAAGGCGATGTTATTATGAAATTCACTTGGATCTAAAATTGATTTATTTACAAATCGATAAACAAATTATGGGTATTACAGAATGGGATACCCTGTAATAGAGGAAACAGATTGACCAGAAATTAAATAAATTAGCTAGAAATATGTACTTATGACAATATAGATAGATCTCAAAAAAGAATGTGGGGTGAAAAGATATGTTATATGCGCAACTTATATAATGTTAGTCTAATTATGTAAAGTTTATAAGCAGATAGAAGTAAACCATACATATTTGGGGAGTAAGTTAGGATCACTGAATCCTAAACATAAGCTAAACTAGCATCTTCCTTGAGTACACTGTGCAGACTGTTCCACTGAAAAAGGGTTGGACTTGTGAAAACCCATGACAATCAGTTCTCCAGAGGAGGGCAATAGAATGGGATGGGAGGATGGATGATCAAGCTACATTTGGATCTCATGTATAACTTGAAAAAAATTAAATTGATAATGCATGAGTGAAATTTGCATGGCTGCTATAGGAAATAATCATTCCTTGATGGCTTGTTCTCTCACAGGCTGGGAACTGGAAATCAGTTTCACAGAGTAGACATCAAGGTTCAGGTAGAGTCGGGTTTCTGTCTAAGGAGAATTGATCTATCGTACCGCGTGGCTGCAGGTGTCCCCTGGCTTGGGTTAGTGTTCCAGGGCCTCCGCCACTGTAGTCACACTGCCTCTTCTTCACATGTGAATGCAGTGCTCCTCTGCCCCTCTTTTAAGGGCCCAAGAGTTTACCCAGAGTCATCTCCCTGATGGCAGGTTTTTAATCACATCTGCAAAATAAAATCAAAGAATACCACATTTACAGGCCAAGTGGTGAAGGCATGTTTATCCTTTGGTGTCCATTTTCAGCATATTTATATATGATTTTAAAAGACAAAAACTTTAGAAAGATGAATGGAGTACAATGCCCCTGAGTGCAATGTGTGAAGACCCAGCAGGAGGTGATTCTTCTAGGGAGGTGACAGTAGTGAGCTTAGACCTGGAAGGTCATGACAGAGATCAGTGGGAGGCAGGGACTGAGCTGCATTCTACAGGGAGAGCTAAGGAGTGGCTGGTGGGCAGAAAAAGAATGACAAAGAAAGAAATACAGCTTGTCATGACATGCCAGATACTGCCGTGCTGTCTCTTTGGTAGATAATTGCTCAAAAAGAAGGGGATGGTGGGGCTGGGGAGATGGCTCAGTGGAATAAGTGCTTCCCTGGCAAGCTCAAGGACCTGAGTTC
>NDGN011538644.1:10572-21838 GCA_002564285.1 Tympanoctomys barrerae | reverse complement strand
TATATATATATATATATATATATATATATATATATGTGTGTGTGTGTGTGTGTGTGTGTATCTATTAATCTTTATTGATGATATGCAATCATAGAGAATTTGTACCTGGAAAAGATAGAGCTTGATTGTGGCCCTTATGCTTGCCAGGCAAGCACTTATTCTACTGAACTATCTCCTCAGCCGCTAGCTTGATTCTTTTTTCCCATTCCCCACCCTCCTTTTAACGACCCCTCCCTTCCCTATTTACAAAAGCTTTGTTTCCATTCTTTGCTTCTTTCTTTAGGGAGGGGGGTCAATTTTGTTAGGTCATATGTACCTAGGAATGTGTCCCTTTCTTTTGAATTCTCCAATTTATTGGCATACAGATTTGAGAAATAGTTGTTAGTCATCTTTTTGGGTTTGGGAATATCCATTGTGATTTTGCCTTTTACATTTCTAATTGTATTGATTTGAGTCTCTCCCCCAATTTTTTTTTTTGTAAGCTTGGCTAAGAATTATTTATTTTGTTTATTCTTTCCAAGTACCAGCTCTTCAATCCATGGGTTCTTTGTATTGTTTTTAAGTCTTTATCTCACTGACTTCTGCTCTGGTCTTTACTTTTCATTCTTGTACCAGCACCTCAGGGTCCTGAAAAACCCAAGAACTGTCCAATTTCCTGTTGTCTTTGGGGATGTCACTGTCCTCACTTGGTCAGGTGGGGGTCTGGAGAGATGCGAGGACTCACCAAACGCTTGCTGATCAAGTTGAAGCACCTTGCTCTACGAGGCCAGGTTCCACACCTCTTCCACCCCAACCCGGGGCCATTCCTCAACTCCAGCGAGGATGTCTATAAGGCAGTTATTTGAATGGTTGGGTGATGAATGAAGGTGAGCAAGGACAGCTTGGATCTTGTGTTTCCTTTGAGCATTAGTCAGGCTCCACTCCTGATGCCACGTAGCACTGCACGCTCTCAGGAAGCTCGGCCCTGTCTCTTCCGCCCCTCTTATGAGCATCTCTATAGGAAAGCTGGTGCTTAGCACCTCCCACAGCAAGCTGGGAGGATTGGACATTAACAAGGACAGTCAGTGCCTGGGGCTTTGGCCACCTCTGACTGTCTGTGTGGCACATAGACTTCAGTGGGAATAGGGTCTCCTCAGGGCTGGGCTGTGTGGTGGCCTTGAGGACAGTGGTGTGTGTTGTCCATGAAATTGGGCTGCTATTCTGTGCTTCTGAAGGCCATGGGGACGCTCTCTGCTCACTCCCACCCTGGGCACATAGGCCCAGGAATGCTGGCGTGGCTTGGGCCTTTGTTCATTGTCACTTTGGATGTAGCATCATACTGTTTTGTCATGGCTTCTGGAGTCTGTGCGTTAAAAGGAGAACATTGATTGTAATGGTCTCAAAGAATTTTTCTGTAGTTCTGAAGTATTCTGGAGGAGAGTACAAGATACCCAAAAACCTCTTACTGCCTTGTAAGATCCTTAGTGATTTTTTTTTTTGGAATCCAAATATTAATGGGCAGACACAAGGTGGCCACAGATAGTAGAGACTTCCTGGAATTAATTTGGCCTGTAGCTGCAGACTATAGCTGTAGTAGAGAAGCTTCTGACTTTCTAATCCTTGCACTCCTCCAATGTTTGTTTTTTTCTTACTAAATTGGAGAAATACGGGTTGATGGTAAAAGACTATAGTCAATACCTGTGTGTAAATACCCAAGTGGAAACATGTCAGATTTTTGGTAAGTGGTACCAAGTGTGTGTGTGTGTGTGTGTGTGTGTGTATTTTCAGTATTAGGGGTTGAACTCAGGGCCTTTACATTGACCCACTGAGCTGCATCCCCAACCCATTTTTTTATTTTTCATTTTTTATTTTGAGACAAGGTCTAGATTACCTAAGCTAGGCTCAGATTTTCTGCCTTCCTGCCTCAGCTTCCCAGAGTGCTAGGACTACAGGAATGTGCCACTATATCCAGCTTGTCATTATTGTAGTCGTTTCCTGTAAATCCACCAGTCAATAGGATAAGGTAAGGGTTTCTCTTTATAGTTCCTCCTAAGCCTCTTTCTCAAAACAGCTTGGAAGAAGAATAAAACCAAACCAAAAAAAGTAGGATTTTTCCTATTAGATATAATGGTAGCAAGTAGATATATTAAATTAGTTCTAATTGAAGGAAATTTTTAAGTTCATTGAGCTGAAAACATCCCTGAGATCACAAATGAGATACAAAGTAATAATTCACATTTAGGTTGATTACATATTCAGAGTGATACTGTACTGGGTTATAGAACACACCCTTGGGAAACAAGTTAACAATATTGGTGCTTTAGGGCAGTGGACAAAATCCAAAGCTGCGAGTCCTAGATTCTCTGTAGTGGGCGTCTTTTTGACTAATAGCCTGAACTTTCAAAGCCTTACTGTCTCCACCTGTAAAGTGGAGATAATAGTATTATTGACAGATTCTGTAGGGCCATCGTGAGTGTGAAACAGCCATGAATTTAAAGCATCTGATTCCTTGGTACCTAACAGGTTTGTTATAGATACTAGTTTTTAATGCGAACTCCAGTTTTGGTTAAAGTCATACAAGAAAGAGTGTACCTGGGTGTGTAACCTCGGCTCTTTGAGTCGCTCTGAGTGCCTGAGCCATTGCTTTATGTCTCTGAGACATTGTCCCTGACACTCACAAGTAGAAGCAGCAGAGGTTTGTTTTGGTTTATGGTACTTAGAATTCAGTTCACTAGGGAGCTGGCTGTCAGGCAGGAAGGGCAGGGTAGAAGGTTCTGGCAGAGGACAGCCACACACGCCCTGGCAGCCTGCAAGCCAGGGAGTTGGGGAGGGGCTAAGGCAGAGACCCACCTGCTGGGCACACCCCTGGAGACGTGCCTCTTCAAGCCAGGCCCTGCCTCTTTAGTTAGACCAGGCCCCTACTATTCAGGTCAGTCCCTGCCTCTTCAGGCTAGGCCCCACTTGTTCAGGTCAGGCCCCGCCTCTTAAGACCAGGCCCCGCCTCTTCAGGCCAGGCCCTGCCCACCTCCTACCTCATAGCCAGTTAGTCCACCCCCATGGTCCTTCTAGTAGCCATACCTCCTAGCCCAGGGGGTTTGGGGGGAACATTCTAGATCTAAACCATAATATGTAAGTACTTTATATAGTACACTAAATAGAGCAACAGTAAAATTACTGTTGGTATAGTAAACACAATAGAATACATTGGGCAACAATCAATTCTGTTATCCTTTAACCCTTGAGTACTTTTTAGAACTTTCAAGTAGTACACATTCAGAGAATGGCATCGATAGCTTTTCTGTTTTTCCACATAGATCACCTCTCTGAGGCACTCACAAGTCTATAGTTTTGTCTCATTTTTGCCATATTCTAGCCAATGTGGGCATTTTTTTTTTAATCAATCAATCTATCTATCTATCTATCTGGTACAGGATCTTGCTACACAACTCAGACTCTTAGTGATCCTCCTGTCTCAGCCTCCCCAGTGTTAGGATTACAGGCCTGCACCACCCCACCTGGTTTCAATGCAGCATGGTGCACCTGGGGTTCTGGGGCCAGAATGGCATGTGTTAGTGGGGATTGAACCCAGGTCCTTGTGCTTGCCAGGCAGGCACTGAGGCTGCTGAGTTATCTTCCTAGCCCCAGTGTGGTCATTTTCTTTTTAGTTTGTCCTGATAATTACAGAAGAATTACTATTATATTTTAATTTTTCTCAACTGGGGCCTCCGTGATATATTAGGAAATACAGGGGGTTATAGGAGATAAGCCTAAAAGTGGAGACTGAGTTTATACCTTTGGGGTGGACCACCACAGCATCACTGTTATTTTAAATATATCTTTCAGCAACTGCTTGGCAGCGTGATATAAAACAGTAAGATGCTGAGCTCAGAGATGAACTCGGTTCAGGCTCCTTCCTTTCTTCCCCGTTGCTCAGTGTCCTCAGAGCCTCACTTAGACCTCACCTGCTCCCCTGTGAACCGGGCCAGTCCTTACTCTGCCACTGGTGGGGAGAACTAGAGACGGAGCTGGGCGTGGAGACTGGAGCTGAGCGCAGAGTTCTCACCATGCAGGTGCTCAGCGGTGGAAGCATGAACACTGCCACCCAGAATAAGGCAGGTCCTTCCTGAGAGATATAAAGAAAGACTCAAGAAGCCAGAAGACAGAGGATGACTTCGGATGGGTGGACTGGGTGGTTTTCTGGAGGAGAGAGTGGGCTGGACTCACAAGGCTGGGGAAGTACCTGACAGGCCCTGAGAGCTGGATGTTGTGCCCGTGTGAGCCGCTGGCCTTCAGGACTTGTCCCAGTGGCCTCCTGGTAGTGTGTGCGCGGGCTGAAGGTGCGATTGAGACGGCTCTGTCTGATAACATCAAACCAGCATAGCCACTTCCTGGTTTTCCTTTAGTTACGCTCATGCTTTTCCAGGAAAGCATTTTATGGAGGGGCAGCCCGTGGCAGAGGTCCTCTCAGTGGAGACGCCTGGCACCTATATTTATTTCATGCTTTTCCTTTTACAAAACTGCAGATTGGGTCCCGGTGCTGGGCCTGGCTCAGTCTTGACTTCAGATCCTTTGAGGCGTTGTCCCCGTCAGAGGCTTGTCCCTGAATAGCTTCAGGGTCAGCAGCACTTGCAGCGGTGCCAGCGTGCTGTGCTAATCTCCCAGGGATTCCTTTCTTGCTTTCTAACTTTGCTGAATGAGAGTGTGGGTTTTCATGTGTGTGTGTGTGTGTGTGTGTGTGTGTGTGTATTTGATGGTACATGGGTATTGAATCCAGAGCCTTTTCCTTGAGCTACTGCATCCTATGCTACTTTGAGAAATAAAACAAAGCAACAGAAAGTCAAGGTGCAGCAATGAAGTAGAACACATTACAGAGGTGGTCAGGATGAGTTAGAGGCCCTGGAAGTGTATGTGCGCGTGCGTGCGTGTGCGTGCGTGTGTGCGTGCGCGTGCGTGCGTGCGTGCGTGTGTGTGTGTGTGGTGGAGCCTGGAGACCTATCTTAAAACAAAGTTTCTCATTGAAAACAAAACAGAAGAGATGGCGTCCACTTAAAACTCAACAAAGAAACCATGACACACGGTACTGAGGCAGCACAAGTCAGCCTTCAGTACGTAGGGAGCTCTGCGCGGCTGTCTCTCTGAGCTTTCGGAAGAGGGTTATCGTAGAAATAGATTCACTCTCTCAGAATTCACTGGTGGGATCTCACTGTTGGGATCAGCCATCAGTTTGCAGTCAACTCAGGTCCTTTTTCTGTCTGTCCAGGGCTGTGATGGCAAGCCTTTTAGAAACGAGAGCCCAAACTGTACCTCAAAACCTACTTATTGATCATGAAGTCCCAAGCCTGCAGTTAAACCTGAATACTGAGATTTTAGGTTAGAAAAATAACCCATACATGAATGTCTTTCATTTTAAAAGCCAAACACTACTACGCATGCTGTGGTTCCCCACCACTGATCTGGGGTGTTCACACCCCAGAAGATCTCTTCTTTGATTCCCACAGCATCCCATGAGGTTAGGAACTGTTCTTTCTGCAGTCCATTTTGTAGATGAGGAATTGGGGAGGTCAGGGACTTGCTTTTCATGGGGAACCCAGTTGCCATTTGCTTTGTCCCCATATTTGTCTAAGTTGAGATCAAGAAATGAAGGTTGATCTGCAATAAGGGTGATTGCTGTGGCATGCATGCTTGATGTTTGTGAAAGTTCCAAAGAGCCAGAAGCCTTGGACTTGTGTGTCCAGTTGGTACATGGCAAATTCTCTTTGACTTTGATACTTAAAAAAAAAAAAAAAAATTATTTAGTACAGGGTCTACAGGGTTTCACTACACAGATCGGACTTGTAATGATCCTCCTGTTTTCAGCCTCCCAAGTGCTGGGATTACAGGTGTGCACCACCGTGCCCCGTCTCAATTGCTGAGACTCAATGCACCCCGGGGGTGGGGCCGGCAGGGCATACCAGGGATAGAACCCTGGTTCCTACATTTGCCTAAGCAGGCACTTTGATCCACTGAGCTATCTGGCTGGTCCTTTGACTTTGATCCTTTGATTCTTTGATTTTACTTGATTCCATAAATATTTCTAATAACTGGCTCCTTCCCTAAGTTGGCATCTCCTGTCCTCACAAGCTCAGTGAGTGGTGATTCTGCTTGGTGCCAGGCCGAGAGCAGAGTGGTCCCTGTCTCTCAGTGCTTGCTCTTGTCCCATCAGCTGTTTGGAAGGCACCAGCGTGAAAGTTGTCCAGAACAGGACCCAGTCTGCTCATTTTCCTGCTCGTACCCAGATCCTCACTGTGGCCGTCTCTCGCCTCCACTGTTCTGGCAGCTCACTTGTATTCGTGCTCTGGGCCCCATCACCATCTCTTTTCCACAAAGAGACAGGAACCATTCTTTCAACAGCCTGATCCAACCCGTGCTGTTCTTCCCATTTTGCTGGGAGTGAAACCCTGGTGTCTCTGCCTCCTCAGCCTCCCCTCCCAGCACCTTGCTCTGCTCCAGCACCTCTGGCCTCTGTGCACCCTGGGCCTGCATGTGCCCCACAGCTTTGCATCACTTCTGCATAGCTCCCCAGCCCCCAGCTGTTCTGTAGCTAACTCCCTTGATCAGTGCCTTTGCTGGCCACATATGGAAAGCGAGCCTTCCAGCATTGGGTCCCTCTGTACTCGCTTCCTTTTTCCTTTAGTGCTCTTTACTACATCCATCCATGTCCACTTTCACTGCCCTGTGGATCTCCCATTGTAGAGATGGCAGGGGCCCTGTTTCTTTCACCACAGACGTCACCGTTTGCAGGGCGATGCCTGGCCTGCAAGTCATGCTCAGTAAGGTGCATAAATCCTGTGAAAAAGTACAGTAGGAAAGTGGCCTGAGGACTTTTTTTGCAAGGTTCAAAGTCACCACTTGAAATGGAAATACAGCCATTACTGCCGATCACATACTTCTGAAGACCTCCTGCTGCAAAGTTTTGGATGATAGCGGCAGTCATTCTAGGTCTTTGTCTCCTACTCTTCTGTTGCTTGTAGGATTTACAGCTTTTAAAAGATGGGGACCTGACTGTGATAGGAGACCGGGGAGCCACACTGAGCGGAGGGCAGAAAGCACGACTGAACCTCGCAAGGTAAATTGCTTTTGCGTGGCCATCTGCCTGCACTGGGGGAACCAGGGAACTTGCTCCCTGGATGCTTCCGCGGGAAGCCCTGGTTTCGGGTTACCCCACTGGTGCTAATAATTTTGACCATCCCTTCGGTGCATGTCCCCAGGAGAGGGAAGGATTCTTCTAACACCTCTTTTGCTTTCTAGAGCTGTCTACCAAGACGCCGACATCTACCTCCTGGACGACCCACTCAGTGCCGTAGATGCAGAAGTTGGCAAGCACCTGTTCCAGCTGTGAGTGCGCTTGTGTCTTTTGTCTTCTCTGCGTTCAGGAGCCCTTTGGGTGGGGCTAGGAAGGGCTCTGTAGCTTCAGAGGATTCCCCCTGCCTTATGCCCTTCTCCCCTCACCCTACCCCTCGCAGAAGATCCATTTACAGCAAGCTTTTGTTTGCATGCAAGGTTGAGGTAAGAAGAAGATAATGGCAGTGTGTCACAGAGAGCTGCACGTGCAGTACGGAGCGAGGAAGTAGAGAAAAGTTGGCAGGTTTTTGCCTTGGTCCTTGCAGTTGATAACTAAGACCCTGTAGATGGATTCAGAGCCCGGGAATAAGAAAGTGGGCAAGTTTTAAACCAAAGGATGGGACATGGCAACCTGGTGCTGGACTTGTAGTTCCTCTGTTGTTTGTGTTTGGTGAGTGAACAGTGAGGTCCACAGTACTAATGTTGGGCTTCTGGGGAAAACCTTACTAGTTTGTGCTTATTAGTGTGCAGGTTTAGAAATAATTAGTAAAGCCTAGAATTTAAGAATGATTTGTCCATATTAATGTGGTTTTACAAACAATACTTTCTTATGGATTTTTACTACTATTAATGCACAAGGCTGCAGCTGGCCAAGGTTAGCTTGCACCTGAAGCTGGGTCTCTTAGATCTGCATGAGTTACTCACTCTCAATATTCTTGCAGTGTGCTTTCTTTGGCTGTTGCTTAGCCACTGAGCCAGTGAGGGAGAAGACTTTGGAGCCTTTTCCATGTGTGCTGTCACCCAACGCATGCAGATGGACACTTGCTGTGTGTTCTAAACTGGCCTTTGAAAGCACATGAACGTGACCTGATAAAGCAGCAGCCACATCTGTCCCACTGTGTGCCTTCTGTTTGTGCTGACGAGCCCTTTCGTCTGCACTGATGGGCCCCCTTCTCTGTGCGCTGAGACAGACGTGCTGACTGGCGTCCTTGTGCAGTGCATCCTGGTTTGCCAGGAAGGGGACAGTAAACCTCGCAGAAGTTAAGAACCCACGCTGGGTAGAGTAAATGAGACAGATAAGTTTAGATCTCATCTCGTTTTACCCAAAAGATTTTTCTCTGCATGAATTGCATCAAAGCACAGTCTCAAGAGAGCTCAACAGGCCCTGGCATAGAGGGCTCCGTGTAGGGGGCCTGCCTGTGCTGCACTAGAGGAATAGGCAGCCTTGGGCATTCAGCTGGAGTCTGGAGGCTCAGCTTGTGCTGGTTTCAGTGGGGAGTGGCCTGGGGCTTTGTGAGCTCCATTGGCGAGGTTTAGAGAGGCTGGGAGTGGGTATCAGTTCCTTCTGGTGAGGGAAATAGTAAAGGTGGAGGAGATGCTGAGATGCCAACAAGCAAGCACAGGAAGAGAGAAGCGAGCCAGCAAGCCTCCCCCAAGCAGATGGTGGAGGAAGGTGTGTGCAGATGCTACTGGTGTGCACCTGTGCTGTGCCACCCAGGCTGCCAAAGCCAGTTCCACAGACAGTGGTGGATTAAAGAGCAGCAGTGTGTGTGCTTGCAGTTTTGGAGGCTGGAGGACTGAGGTCAGGGTGTTAGCTGTGGTGGTCCCTCTTGTTAACTTGCCGCACTGCTTTCTTACTGTGTTCTGGGATTCTTCCCTCTGTCTGTGCCTGGTTCAGAGTTCCCCTTCTTGTAAGGACACCGGTGAGGTTGGACATCTCCCCCGCAGTCCACACCCTTACTGTAGTTTAATTACCTCTCTGAATGGCCCTGTCTCCAAATGACAAGGTGATGGGGCTGGAATTCAACATACAAATCCGAGATAGGAGCGAGTCCATCCTAGGTCCTAGGTAGCAAAATGACAGTAGCGATTCGAGTAGCGGGGAGGAAGAACACAGCTCCAGGCTCTGGCTTCTGGGGATTGAGGTCATCTGCTGAATGTGGTACTTGGTGGAGGGATGGGAAGGGCAGCTAAATGTTGCCCCAGCAGAGTGGGGACATAAAATATGCCTGGTATTGGGGTGATGAAAGATTTTTGGGAGTGGATGGTATTGGTAGGCCTTCCTGGTGGAGCACTGCAGCAGAGCCTCTCGGGAGGAGAGAGGAAAGCATGCTGATCGCTGGGTCTCAGTATGCATCTCTAGGCGCTCCCCCAAGTTTCCCTTTAGACGCGGAGGTGTTTATAAAGTCCTTTCGCACCTTTAAGGCTTAATGACTTTGGATATACATTTGATAGAAGCAAGCTTGTTAAAATTGTTGTTTGCTAATCAGAACCACATTCTTTGGGGAAACTTAGAGCAGGGAGCACGAATGCAATTTAGGAAATCACTCACCAGCAACTGGAGAATGTTCTCAGCGAGTTAGAAAATTGGATCGAACAATATACTATGAACGATGGCGGTTGTGTTGAAGCTTAGAAATGTGAAGTGTTTTGTATTAAAAGTGAATGAATTGCACTTCTGTTTGCCATTAACAGTTTTACGTCAATCATAAATATACATCCAAAGTTATTAAGAGTTGTGAGTTTTACAACTATATGTTATGAACATGAAGTGGATTCTATCTAGTATGGAAAGCTAGGGGCTCCTAACTGATGGCTGGTCTGTAACTACCTATGACTCGTGTCATATTTTAGAAAGCTTCAAGTTCCCAGGCTCCTGTCTGTCCTGCAATCAGTTCTTCCAGGTTGTTGTAATGAGATCTCCCACACTGCTGCCTGCCTTACTCTGTTCAGGCTGCTGTGACAAAATACCATAAGCTGGTGGTTTATAAACAACAGAAATTTATTTCTCATAGTTCCGGAGGCTACAGAATCCAAAATCCGAGTGCCAGTAGCTGTGGTGTCTATGGACCACAGCACTGTTCTTGCTTCTTCCTTAGGTGGTTAATGGAACATGACACATCCCTCGGGCCTCCCATCCCTTGGGCCACAGCAGATCCCTTGTCCCTCTAGGGACACCGTTTCCATCCTTGAGTACAGATCCCCAGCTCCTCACACCGTCCCATCACAATTAGGTTTCCATGTGCAGATTCCAGGAGGGTCAGAAGCATTCAGAGCGTAGCAGTCATTCACCTTCATTGTTTCAGTCCTTGGTGGACGCCCCCTCCCACTCAGGATGCAGTTCAAAGTCCTCACGTGGCCAACGAGCTCTTGGCCCCACTTGCTGTCCCACCCTTCCTTGTACAAGCTGGCACTGCAGCCGTGCCACCTGCCCACTCTCGGGACCCCCAGTCTGCGGGGCGTGCACATTTCTGTTTCAGAGCTGGGGGAGCCTTTTGTCAGGGCAGAGGAGAAAGAGGACGGGTGCAGATGGGCCTGCGGCTCCTGCTGGCTGCCCCGGGCCCTCAGTGAGTGGTGCCGCACCACGTCTGTGCGCCTGTCCCCCACCCCCACTCAGCGCAGGTCATGCAGAATCTTCCTGACCTGCAGGGTCACCTGTGTTAACAGGTCATTCCCGACAGATTGCTCCCCTGTAGCAGCTCTCGCTGAGCTTTCCTCATGGCCTGCATCACAACCCACCAGTACATTTGCCATTCATACTGTTGTGTCTCTTGTCTGTGTGGTGGGTGTTGTCTGAGCGTGTACCTTGTGTCACTGCTGGACAGGTGTGTATCAGCGCATATAATGGACAGGCTTTCTTCACTGCAGAGGAGGGCCTTGGTGGCTTGGGTGCGTAATCACCTCTACCATGGTGTTGTCGGCGCTGAAGAGCCCTTGATAGGCTAAGAACTAGAAGATGCATTGCCAACCTAATTGGTATTTTTGTGGTTTGGCCAGGCACAGTGATACAGGGCTATAATTATAGCTATTGAGGAGGCTGAGGCAGGAGGATCACTTGAATTCAGAGTTTGGAGTCAACATTGACATATAGTGAGAACTTGTTTTTCTTTAAAAAACAAATAAACAAGGGGCCGGGGAGATGGCTCAGTAGAATAAGTGCTTCCCTGGCAAGTGCAAGGGCCTGAGT
>NDGN011538644.1:0-10522 GCA_002564285.1 Tympanoctomys barrerae | reverse complement strand
GAATAAGTGCTTCCCTGGCAAGTGCAAGGGCCTGAGTTCAATCCCCGGTTCCGCAAAAAAAACAAAAAACAAAAACAAAAACAAAAAAATAAAAAACAAATAAACAAACAACCAAACACTTCTAATGTCACAACTTGGACATTTTTAGTACTAATAATTTAGAAAAGTTTTTTTTTTTCCTGGAAATTTTAAAAAATACATGACTTAGGCACAAATTAAAGCCAACTATTACAGTATTATTGTAAATATTTATATTATCTGTCCATGATATTGGGAAGGAAACATTTTGCAGCCCTGGACTTGGCCTTCCCCATCATACTTCTTTGGTTATTTATATAAAGGGATGAATGGTAGGTAATTTTGAGTTAAGGAGGAAGAATTTCTTTAAGAGCTTGAGTTCTGTATCTGAAGAGGGGCTTAGTAGGTTGAAAAGTTGAGCTTGAAATAACTCACAGTAGGACTTTTCCCCAGGGAATAATAATCCCTTTGGATAGAAAGAAGGAAGGGATAGTTTTGGCATGAGCAATCTGCACCCCTGGCTCTGGTCAGAGGTGTGCATCATCCTCACGTTGGAAACAGCCTAAGGAGAACAGCTGCCTGACATCAGTCTGTCTTTCCTCCATTCCGAATACCAGAAAAACAATTAGTATTTTAATTAAGTCGGGTTTTAGAATCTCAGTATTGCTAACCTGTTTTCATCATGAAACATAAAACTGCGTTTGTATTTCGAAGCCAGCATCCCTTTTGCTGGACTGCTTTGTAGAATTTGCTAGCAGAGAAGCAAGGCTCAGATTTTCTGCCAGAGAATATGGGCGCCTAGTTAGCTCCATGGACTACATCCGGATTTAATTTGCATTCACTTCTGTATTTCCTCTATGCATCCGTGCCGCCTTGGGCATGCTGTGGTCTGAAATGTACTTTTCACTTTGGAGCACCTGCACTAACGTGTGTTTCACGCCGGGCTTCTTACACTCACAGGTGTATTTGTCAGACCTTGCACGAGAAGATCACAATTTTGGTGACTCACCAGCTGCAGTACCTGAAGGCTGCCAGCCACATTCTGATACTGAAAGACGTAAGTAATTCCGAGACCCCTGCTGCACGGCCTGCTCCTGGTGTGCGAGGAAAGCGCCTCTCAGCAGGTGGCCTCCTGTGGCCTTCTCTGGAGACTTGCTCTTCTACTCAGCTTTTTTTCCATCTCTTAGAGCTGGGGTTCACGTCCTTGCGAAGGAACTTAAAGGACTTAAGGAAATGTCACTGTTACAGTCTACGACGCACCATCCTAAAGTCTATCAACTCGCTAAACTACAGCTACTACAGTGACGTTGTTAATAATAGTGCTTTGTTTTTTGCAAATTTGTCTCCTTTTTCCATGACTCAAGCCAAAGGGCTTTATTTGGAAATTACAGGCGTTAATTCACGTTTGTGTCCCTCTGGTAGCTAGCTACCCACGGTTTGCCAAAGGAGCATCTTCATTAATCGCAGGGCCGTGGCTGTGTGGCCAAGTCTCTCTGCACGGGTCCTGTCCGTGCCTGATTGGGCCACAGCCCGCACAGCTGTTAGGACGACCGAGGGCTCGCCTTGTAGGGCCTCCCTTCTTCCCTTCGTACCAGGGATGGATGTTGTGAAGGGGACAGTTGGCCACGGGGAGCTGAGGGACAGGACAGGAAGGTGCCTGTCATGCTGTCAACTTGGGTGAGGGGCATCTGATTCAGGCAGGCTGGTGGCCCCTTCCTGAGGAAGGACGTCCCCAGGACCTTTTGAAGGATTCAGGGCCATGGGCTGAGTGAGCCAGGGAGGCGGGGGAGGCAGGTGCCCCAGGCCATGGGCAGGAGCCCTGGCACTGCGGCGGAAGCTGTTGTTGGGACCAAAACAGGAAAGTGATGTGGCCTGATTTGTTATTTATTTATTTATTTTTTCTTTAAATTGCACTAGGGATTGAACCAGGCCCTCTGCACTGAGCTACATCTTCAGGAGTCTTTATTTTTTTATTTTGAGGCAAGGTCTCCGTAAGTCACTGAATTACCCAGGCTGGGCTCAAACTTCCAGTGCTCCTGCCTCAGGCTCTCCAGAAGGCTGAGATTGGGAGTCACTGTGCCCAGCCTGATATGTGACTTCTAAAAGATCCCTCCTGGTATTCAGTGGAGGGGCCACCATGGAGTAGAAGTCTTCGTGGTAGGGTGCAGGGGTGTGGGCGTGGCTGAGGGTATCACTTTGATTGGCTGCCAGGACAGAGGGGCACAAACCTGGCGACGTCAGCATCAGGGCGTGATTGCCTCATGCTGTCGGAGCCCTCGAGTCTTAAGTCAGGACCGTGCTGGGGCCATGCTCCCTATGGGGGAGACCTTCCTTGCCGCCTGCTCTTTTGAGAGCCAGCTTTAACTACTAACCAGTCTGATTATGTAAATGCAGGATGCCTACAAATTGCATGTCTTGGTTAATTTTTATAAGATAATAGGAAATGTAAAAAATAACAATTTTATCAAATATAGTCAAAATTTTTTCTATGTTTGGTAAATCTTAAAATATTCAATATGCAACTCAGTGTTACAATCTGGACAGCAGAATCTAGTCTCATTCCAAATTCTTTTAATGTTATTGTCTTTGAACTGCATGCTTTGCATTGTCTTGTTGGTCTTGCCTTTTTTTTCTGTCGGTGGCATAGTTTCAGTAAAATGTCTATGCTAAATGTAATGGTGTCAACATTGATGATGAATGTCCTAGGTGGTGGGTCGCTAGCCCATATTTTCAGTTATTTGGTCTATTAGACCTAGTCTACATTGTAAATGGCCTTTTGAACCCTTTAATAACAAACGAGTTCCATATTGTTTGGCCCAGAAGGTGCATATATATTGTACAGTACCTTTTTCTTGCTTGTAGTATGCATGCTAGCTTGGTAGATGTTGGTCAACTGTATCCATTCCATTCAAAGAATTATAGTCCCTGACCACCACCAGGATGGTCTGTTTCATTTCTTCTTTCAAGTTTTGTCACTTCTGTATTAGGAGTAGTTGACAGTAAGGAGAAGTCTCTTTGTCTTCCCATTTCCTAATACAGGCTTTTCCTCTCTAGTGTGCTAACATTTCTCCCTTATTCAGTGTTTTCCTTTGTAGGTCTTTGAGCTCCTCCTTCCTGTTCAGTTTCAGTGTCCCAACATATTGTAAAAAAATATCATTGAATTTTGTAGAAGTCTAAGAATTATATCTAATGTACTCATGATAGGCCTTTATAAATTGTAGCACAAAACTAAAGGTGATTTTTCACAAAATGAACAAATTAATAAAAGACAGCAATTACTAGATTTTACTGGAAAGGAACATCAAAGGCAAATGCAATGTTCTGAATAGAAAAAGTATGCAGAAAGTAGTTGATGTGAAACAGACAGTTTATCTTGTGTGAACAAGAATCCACTGGTAGAAGTGACACCTGCCCAAGGGTGCTTGGTATAGTCAGCACATAAACACGCTGCCCGAGTGACCCTCAGGATAAGCTGTCACGCAGCTCATGTTCTTTGGCTTGCAGCTTTGTCACCTGATCTCTGCCTTCCTTGTCACTTGGGCTGGACTGTGTCCATCAGGATTCTTCTAAGGATGTCATTCATGTTGGGCTTAAGACTCACAGACTCCAAAATGATTTCGTTTTAACTCGGTCACAGCTTTAAAACTCCTATTTCCAGATAAGGTCACATTGTTCACCCATAGGAAGAGTTAGGACTTGAACATAACTTTTTGGGAGCCACCATTTGACCTGCCACAAGCTACCTGCTTTGGGGAGGTGCAGGTTAGTGTGCCTTTGACAGGTGCTGGGGTGGCTGGATGCCTGGCTGGCTCCTTTGCCTGTATGCCCCACACCCCTGCCCTTACTGCTCACCCTTGCAACACGCCCCGGCTTGCACCCCTCATGTTTGAGAAGCCATCTCCTTAGGACCCTCAAATGTTTTAGTATTTCCTCTCTGTATCCATCAGCACTGAGTTATCACAGTGAAATGACCGAGACAGGTAACTTCGTGAAGAGTTTGTGAGCTCTCAGTTTCTGAGCTCTAGGGGTGTATTGCCTGCATGGGCCTGGTTCTGGCAAAGGCCCTCCCAGCTGAGGTCACTCCACCTCACAGAGGGCATGTGTGAGAAGGGCTGACGTTGCTGCCAAAACAGGAAGTCAGCAAGACGGAAGTCCCACCCTTCCTTCTCAGGGCACATCCTGTGACCTTAGGGCCTGCCCTAGGCCCCCTCCTAAAGATCCCACCCTCCCAACAGGGCCACCCTGGACACCAAGCCTCTAATCACCGTGGACCTTTGAGGAACACAACCGTATCTAAACTCTCATACCCTCTCACAGCCTCTTGGTGAAAGGGTGGAAATAGCAAATAATGAATACTGACTTCAGCTTACAACCTCTTTGAGTACTTTCTCAGAAAAAAGTAAATTTCACATTATTGCAGCCACCAGGATATACACTGACAGCATAGCTCTTGCGGAAGTCTTGAAGTGCTTTCTTAATGCTTAGTGTGACTTTTAAAGAATAGCGAGGAACCTGTCAATCGAAGCTCCATCAAGTGACTTCTTGCCCCAAGGAGGATTATAAAAGGCAGAATTGCTACCTCTTCTGAAGCATCTCTGTGTGTCAGCTCTTTCCACTTCCCCCAGGAATAGGGAGCTCAGAATCCTCAAACTTGAAAACAAACTTGCATAGAAGGCTGAACTAGGGTGGCCAGAGCTGGGGATCAGTAACTTTACGAGCACAGTCAGTCATGATGGGATAGCCAGGTTGCTGGTCCTCTGATGGGGGCTGCTTTGGGATCCTGCATCCTGCTTAGTGTGAGGACGCCTCCCACTTTGAGTACTTCTACAACAGCCGTTTGTCCACTGTCTGATACTGGGAACACTGGGCCCCCTCCTTGCTGTTGGTCTGGCCCTTCTCTCGCAGTAGAGGGGGTTGCAGCCCTCCAGCCCCTCTTGAATGGTTAGCATCTGACTTTGGGAAAACTGCTCTCTCAATGTCGTCCTACTACATTCCTTGAATATCTTCTGGATGCTAAGTTAATTTGGTGAAACAAGTGTGTGAATTTTACTTCTTAAGTGGAACAAGACAAAGTATATGAGGAATCATCTAATTCTCCAGTTACCAGACTGTTATAGACAGCTGAAAGGTGCCGTGGGATTGTCCTCCCTGACTACCTTGGGGTGGGAGGCAGAGAGAATCCTGGATCACCTTCTCCCACCCGACCTGTCTCAGCCCCAGGGCTGCTGTCAGTTGGTTTGGGTTGAGTCTTAGGATTTGCCTAATATTTTGCTTGTGGCTTTTTAAGTAAGTCAGCTGGATTTTATGACTTCATGGGATGAAAAAATAGTCAAGGTATTTACACTTGAGGTTTTTTGTTTTGTTTTGTTTTTTGTAATGGGAAACTGGATCACATGGAATGTTGTATCTTCAATTTTGAATTTCTCGAGTTTGGGAGGCCAGTTTCAGAATAAAGACCACGAAGACACAGCTCATGGGGACTGTGTCCAGGGCTAGCACACACACGTTCTTGTTCCAGAGGGGGCAAGCGAGCAGGTGGGGCATGGTAAGTGATTCTTCCTTAGCTAGGCTTGTGTCCTTCCCTGTCAGCCAAGTTCTTCCCTTTGGAATCACCTTCCCAATTTACTCTCTTACTTCAGATTTTACTGCAGGACACTTACCTCAATTTCCATATTCTCCCAAAACAGGGACCGCCACCAACGTATCTGTCCTTTTGCTTCCTTAAATGCTTGTGATCACTCATGTCAGTGGCCTCCACCCTTAACACTGGATCACATATTTCATTAAGCACCTCAGACAGGATTTGGTAGAACGTGGTGTTCAGTGAGGTGTTGCTGAATTATACCATATTTGTCAACTGAGATTCAGATGATCATAATTTAAGGCTAGTTAACCTTTTTATTTTTATTAGATTGGCCTGGATTAGTAGTTTCACATGCAAATGTATTCCTCTGAAATTTTTGATGTTGATTTTAGGGAGAAATGGTGCAGAAGGGAACTTACACTGAGTTTTTGAAATCTGGAATGGATTTTGGTTCCCTTTTAAAGAAGGAAACCGAGGAAGCAGAGCAAACTTCAGTTCCAGGGACTCCAACGCTGAGGAATCGAACCTTCTCGGAAGCTTCCATTTGGTCTCAACAGTCGTCTAGACCCTCCTTGAAAGATGGCCTTCCAGAGGGCCAAGATGTGAGTTCACCTGTCATTACCTGACTTGGGGCTCTTGGGGGCCTCAGAGTCTTTGGTCTGCTGTGCTCATGGGATGCTCCTGTGGCTCCGAGATTCTCTTTATATAGAGAAGGTTAATTTGAAGACCCCTTCGCCCCTGCCCTGCTGTGGCCTACGTGAAGTCAACCACTTTTATGATTTGTTGACATGTTCTGTCAATGCAGGGAGCTGATGGCAGTCTTTTGCCCTGTTTTCAGGTGTAGGCCAGGAGCCCTGCCCATTCTTCTATCATGATTGACACTTTAGAGTTCCTATTTTTTCTTTTTCTTATTCTTGAAATCTGAGAGCTATATCTTAAGTCTTCTCAGATGTCTGATGGTCAGCATAGGGTCAAGAACATCCTTAATTTGTGTGAATTTAAATGTATTATAAGTTCTCTAGGCAGAAATGCAGGAGACCTCCCTTTATAGTGGAGTTATCGCTTGGTATTGGTAGGGGATAGATTCCAGAACTCCTGGAGATAACCAAACCTGAGCACGTCCAAATCACTTGTATAAAGTAGTATGATATTTGTGTATGACCTATGCACATCTTCCCATATAATGTAAGCTATCTCTAGGTTACTTTAATACAGTGTGGGTGCTAAGTAGTTTTATATTGAAGGATTTAAGAAATAATGACAAAATAATAAAGGGTGTGCATAGTCAGTTCAAAAACAGTATTTTCCCCCTGGGCGTTTTTGATCTATACTACAGAACCTACAGTGCTGAAATCTCAGTGTATATGTGGAAATTCCTCACCATCCAAATCCTCACTGTCCCAATTGAGGAGCCCGAATGATTGTGTTATACATGACTGGTGGTAGCTCTCCCTGCTAGCCAAACTCATTACCCGGATGTACCATTTGAACTCAATTACTAGATTTAGCCAACATTTTAGGCTTCTACTCTGTTTTATTTGTTTGATATTGCTGTTTTGGGGGTGCTGATGATGGAATCCAGAACTGTGCACGCTAAGCACCCCAAGCCTTCTAGTCTGTTTCCAGTCTTTAATAATTTTTTTAATCTTTTATTTGTTTGGTACACAGTCTTGCTATGCAGCTTGGACTTATAGTGGTCCTCTTATCTCAGTCTCCCCAGTGCTGAGGTTACAGGCATGTGCCACCATGCCTGGTTTTGGTGGCTGGCTCATCGTGCCTGGGGTGGGGCCGGCACAGAATGCAGTACCAGGCGTCGAACTCAGGTCCTTGTGCTTGCTAGTCAGGCGCTTATGCCGCTGAGCTATCTCCCCAGGCTATGTCTCCATTCTTGAATGATGCAAATAATCTAGTTCCACATCATGTTGTTATTTTGGAATAAGCCTCAGCCTTCACACTTGCCTTTGGGTATATTAGGCATGTGCTAGAAACCATGGTACTCTGCTTTGAGCAGAGCCGCACTGTAGCATACAAATGCTGGGCTCGTAGTTCTCACTGCCCCCTCAAGTGGGATGGCTGGGTCCTGGGTGATGGCATTTACAGATTGGCAAGATAAAACTTGCGCACCCCGTTAGCTGTCTGCATACCCTACTCCCTGGAGCATGGATCCTTGTGGACTCCTACGAATCACCAGTCATGTATAATTTGCCTGTTTTTTCCACAGCTTTGCTAACACAGTGCACTGTCAGCTTCTGAAACTATGTTGGGTTCTATTTTGTCTGTTATAGACAGAGAACATACAGGTAGCACAATCAGAGGAGAGCCGATCTGAAGGGCAAGTGGGCTTCAAGGCCTACAAGAATTACTTCACGGCAGGTGCCTCCTGGTTTATCATCATTTTTCTTACTCTGCTAAACATGGCAGCTCAGGTAAGTAATACGTGTGTCTTCAGAGTGACGTTTACACACTCATATTTATGCTGTGGTCATTTGCATTGAAGTGCTGTCTGGGGGCCACCAACGTGGGTGCTGCTGACTGGGGCTGCATGTACAGGACAAAGAGCTTCTAGAGAAGAAAGATATCTTGTAAAGATCTGAAGCGTGCTATGTTCCTCTCCAACCTGTGGTTGTCTGGGAAGTTGAGCTTAGTGCAAACCTGAGGTAGAAGGAGCACCTTAGTTTCCTGGAACCTTCTTTTTGACACACACTGTTGTGGTGTAGCGTTCTGAGTTGAAGTCGTGCCAATGCTGGATTATTTTGTTCCCCTTCTCCAGGTTGCCTATGTCCTTCAGGATTGGTGGCTTTCCTACTGGTGAGTTACCCCTCCTCTCACAGGAAGTGCTATGAAATCAGCTTGAAACCCCACTTTTCCACAGAGTTCAGGGGAGAGGTGGAGTTTGTTGAGCTTTCTCTTAATCCTCACTTAGTTGCCTGAAGAAAAATTAAAGTTCTTGCTGGTGGAGTGTGACCCATAATGGTCTCTACCCACGTCTGATCCTCTGCCGCATGTTGAGAACTAAAAATCGCAATTCAAATTGAATTTTTATAAGGCGGGTGTATAGAGGACTGGGAGTCATTTTCTGACACGAAACATTTTCTTCAAAATTAAGGTTCATTTGTTGTGTGTATTTATTTAAATTCTGTCTGCAGCTTAATATGTTTTTTTTTTTTCCTCTCCCGTTCCGTAGGGCAAAGGAACAAAGTATGCTGAATGTCACTGTAAACGGGGAAGGCAATGTAACGGAGAAGCTAGATCTTAACTGGTACTTAGGAATTTATGCAGGTAAAGTTTAATCATTTGGTCTATTGTATGAGGGGCTGAGATGCTTACAATGAGCCCGTGTGAGGAGCTGGGGTTTCTAGGAGTCATTCAGCAATGTCTTACCCGATTAGGAGACTGAGTCGCGTTTACTCTATGAATTAATTAGAATAATTATTTTCAAAACCTACTAGAAGAAAGAGGCTGAATGGAGACTCTTAATTTGCTCTGTATTGGATTTTGAAAGTTAAACTAGGATTGAGCATTCAGCAAATCAGCTAGTGGAAATACGTGGCCATTGTCTATTCTAATAGGTTGCTTTAGCTAAATCTTATATCATTATATGGCTGGGCAAGGGGATTAGAAACGGATCCCCACCCTGCAGTTCGGATTGTTCCAATTCTGTCTGAATAAAACCCTGGCTTTTATTGAACTTGGATGAAATCCTCTGGCAGCAAGGACCCCAAAATAAAAGCATTATTCCCTCCCAGGTATGCAAAGCTCCCTGCTCCACACTGCTCATCTCTCGGGCTTCACTAATTACTTAAGAGGGAAGCTAAGCGGGGAGAAACCCAGTGTCTGGGAATTAGGCCTCCTCTTTCTTACCTGGCGATCACAATGTTATCGCATCCCCAACTGTGTGATTAATTTAACATTTGGCTTGCCAGACTAATATTAACACTTCATTCTGTTTTCACAAGAGTGCTTAGAATGTATGTAGCATTGCATACTTTTTAAAGGAAATCCTCATCTAAAATTTTAAATATATCCACAGGAAACACTCAGAGACACTTTCTTCAGAGGTAGCTTTGTAAGAACCCACTCACTGAAATGTGGCATTTTGTTGATTTCTTGCTAAGAAATCCAGATCCATTAGCAGTTCACTATCGAAGTTGGTGGATGATCTAAAACCTACAGGAGAAAGGCACAGGGTTCTGTCATGTATTCAACTAAGGCTAAGAAAAATGTCTGTTAGTGGAGCTGCAGAATTTGGGCAGCTTTCAGAAGTTAAATAATAGTGCTGTGTTGTTACAAGAGGAAAGATTTATTCCTGAAGTTATCCCCTTCTAGCAGCACTGTGAATTAAAAGGTATTAGGAAAGCAGGGAATGAGGGTATATTGCTCAAAGGTAGAGCCTTTGCCTGGCGTGCTTGAGGCCCTGGGATTGATACCTACCCTGCCCCCCACAACCACCACCACATACATGCACATGTGCAGGAGACACAGAGGGAGAGTTTGATTGAATGTGCATAGTGGGTACTCATGTATATTTTAATAAAATATATAATTTATTAAAATACTTTGTGTTTCTGTAAATCAGTGGCAGATTAGTTGCTTATTGAGATTATCTTATGTGAAATATAACTTGTTTTTTTTTTTTGCAATTCAACTACTTAAGAGCTTTTCCATATGCAACTTAATGTGATATTTTCAAATTCCTTAAAGCTCCTTGGGCATTTTCTACAAGGAAAAGGTAAATCATTTCTCCTATCTCCTGTTACTGTCCCATGTTAGTGCCAAAACATACCGGATGCTAGATGGTGGGACATGTTGTAAATCATAAGATGTACAGTGTGGAGAAGGGGAGGCTCAACTGCTTATTAATGATTATCCTCTAGGTTTTTAGGAGAACTTGTAAATAAATTAGGAAAGCTTAAGATGAAA
>NDGN011538643.1:13739-29381 GCA_002564285.1 Tympanoctomys barrerae | reverse complement strand
TTGAACTCAGGCCCTTGCGCTTGCCAGGGAAGCGCTTATTCCACTGAGCTGTCTCCCTGGCCCCAAGGTTTTAGATTAAGATACAGGGAAGATGCAATAGAAAACTTGGGTGCTCTTAAAAATGTATCCAGGACCGGCCAAACAGCTCAGTGGATTAAAGTGCCTGCAAGCAGGCACGGGGCCAGGAGTTCAATCCCCAAGCCTGCCGCGCCAGCCCTGCCCCTGTGGCACGCTGAGACCACACTGAGACTGGGCGTGGTGGTGCGTACCTATAATCCCAGCTCTTGGGAGGCTGTAAACAGATGGATCACTATGAGTCCAATCTAGTAGTGAGACCCTGAACAGCCTGTAGACCCTTCCCTAAAAATAAAAAATGTATGCAAATAAGGATCCAGCTGTGGTAAAGCGTGCCTGTAACCTCAGCAGTCAGGAGGCTGAGCCAGGAGTGCGGTGAGTTTGAGGCCAGTGTGGACTACAAAGCAAGACTTAAAAACTGTCTGTCCAAATTGAGACCTTGGGACAAGGGGAGAAGCTCTGGGCTTGGAGGAAGCACGAGTAGAGGAGTCTTCAAGAGCTCAGCCTGTGTGTAGGGGAGTGGTATATACTCCAGCCCTCTTGGGCCTGTGACTGTGGCTCTGGCCACCAATTGTTGTTTTCTGTCTCCAGCACCACCGGCAGCCTCAGTGCAATCCAGAAGCTGACACGGGTACGTGTAGTGGACAACAGTGCCTTGGGCAACACCCCATACCACCGGCCTCCTCGGTGCATCCATGTCTACAACAAGAACGGGGTGGGCAAGGTGGGCGACAGGATCCTGCTGGCCATCAAGGGGCAGAAGAAGAAGGCCCTCATCGTGGGGCACCGCATGCCCGGGCCCCGGATGAGCCCCAGGTTCGACTCCAACAACGTGGTCCTCATCGAGGACAATGGCAACCCTGTGGGGACTCGGATTAAAGTGCCTGTGCCCACGAGCCTGCGCCAGAAGGAGGGCGAGTACTCCAAGGTGCTGGCCATTGCTCAGAACTTCGTGTGAATGGGCAGTTCCCAGCCTGCACTTGGCTGTGTGGAGATAGTGCCCCTCCAGGGCGGGGGACAGTGTCCCCTGAGGGAATAAATACTGTCCTGCATGGCTGCTTCCTGTGTGTCTGAGTTGGGACCAGAGGCTGACCATACCTGGCTCCAAGGGATGACAGCCTGCACCTGCTTTTCTTGGGGCCCTGACACGTGAGATCACCCAGGCTTGGCAGGCTTGGGAAACTGGGTGCAAGTCGCTGTCTATAAATGTCAGAGTCTGCCACTTTCTGACCAGAGTTTCGCTTTATTTGCTCATCTGTAGCATCGTTCCTGTCTTAAGAGAGCTCGAGGCGTGGCATCGTGGTTATAAAGATCAGAGGAGCGCTGTGTAGTGATGGATGTCTGTAGTCTCAGCACTCAGGAGGCTGAGGCAGGAGGACTGCTGAGTTCGAGGCCGGCCTAGGCAATTGAGCAATTTAGTGGGACTGTGTCTCCAAACCAAAAGCAATGACTTGGCCATGTCCTGTGGGCAGCAGAAGCACCCAGACAGCACCCTGCGCCGTGGCCAGGCTGCATGGCTTTAGATGGGTCCTGCTTTGCGGGTGACAGTTTGTCCTCTGTCCGTTTGTTGGTCTCCTTGGGGAAGCGAGATGCCAGGTGCCTTGTTGGTTTCCAGAAAGGCATCTGGTGGCTGCAGTCTCCTCCCTTTACCTCCCACGCTTCGGGTGTTGCCTCATGCGGTCGTGGTGGTCAGGAGCAGCTCGGAGCCAGGCCGCCAGGAGCGAGTCCCTGCTCTGCCACAGGCCTGGGGAAACCACGGTATCTGGCCTTAGGTGCCTCAGTTTCCTTGCTGGAAGATGCCTGGCAAGGTTAAGTGCGCTTAAGTGCTCGTGAGCACTTTGCCCAGTACCTGGGGAATAAGCAGCCTAGTGGCATAGCAGAGCCATTTCCTGTTCTCATGACTAAGGCGGCTCTGGGAAATGGCCTGGAGCCCGGCCTCGGCCTCGGGGCGGCTGCACACTGGGGTGGGCAGGTGGGTGGGGCCACACTGCTCAGATTCCCACCAGGAAGTAAAAAGGGGAGCTGGTCCTGCTGCTCCCTTCTTCAAGGGTGTGACCCCAGCGACCTGAAGACCACCCAGGAGGCCTGGCCTCTGAGCGTTCCATCACTACCATGGTTTAAAAGCCGAGCCTGTGACGTGCGATCCTCTGGAGGGTGTTCAGGATTTCCCTGTAGCCCAGTGCACATACTTGAGCCCAGCTACTTGGGAGACAGACGGATGACAAATTTGAGCCCAAGACAGGAAGCTCAGTTAGACTCTCCAAATGAAAAGGCTGGGGAGGCAGCTGGGAGAGGGGCAGCTCCTTGTGCACAGTCTTGAGCCCCTGCATAGGTTTCATGAGCAGGACGCTGGGCGCATGCAGGGGTGGGTAGTAGTGGAGGGACAGGCTGCGCTTTGCACTGAGCATTGGCTGAGGAGGGAGGACCGTGGGCTGTGGGTCTCGTGGTGGCAAAAGCCGGGGTGGGCGCAGGGCTCCTGTCTCCTGCACCTGCCTGGGTGATCTGGCCGAGGCATGCCTTGCTGCCAGGACCCTAGTGTGGCTCCCAGTGCTCTGAGCATCACCTCTGGCAAGGGCTGGTTGCCCAGCTCCCCTGCCCTCACTGGCCTGGCCTGCCGCGGTGGGAGGTGGGGCTTGAAGTTGCCTGCTGCCTGCTACCCCAGCCCCTTGGGCTGTGGCAGGTGTGCTTCCAGCTTGGCAGTGCCCAGGGTGCCCAGATACCTTCATTCTGTCCAGGCATCTTGACCTACGCAGTCCCAGCTTCTTGGCTTGTTTCTCCCCAGGCTCAGCCCTGTCCTTTTTGACTCTGAGAGTGCTTGTCCCAAGCTGTGAGTGCTTGTCCCAAGGTGCTCTGGGCTGTCCACCGGAAGGCTGTGGTTTCCGTGCAGCCAGGTGCCCGGGACTGTGACGCAGGCCTCGCCCCACACTGCCCAGAATAGCCCTGCCTGGCTGCTGCGCCCGCTGCCCGATCGTTTTGCAGATGGCGACTTCATTTGCTGTCCACCACCACCTCACTCTCTTGGCCAATGAAATATTTATAATCATGGATTATGTTTCACTCTCTGAAAGGATAAACTTGCTTTGTTTTCCCCTCTGTGCCCTTATGGAGCTGTCCAACAGCCTCAGGGCCTCGTCCGTCTAGTCCTGGCCGTCACTGCAGTGTCCTTGCTAAAGTGTCTCCACCACCTGTGGTGTGACCGCCCTGGGCCCCTGCAAGGGATGTGGGGAAGGGTAGATGGGCAGCGGTGGTTGGCAGCGTCGGGTTCCTTTCAGGACCCTGCTGCAAGCCAGTGATACGACTTCGGAAAGCTACCATCCTGGGCAGCTGGGAACTCACTGGGACCAGGAGCCAGCCCAGCTGGCAGTGCTCTGCTCCTATCCTGGAACCATGTGACACCAGCTGTATTCCTGTCCCCTGCTCCCTGAAGGGTGTGCCCTTGGAGCAGATGGGGACCCAGCCGAAGCAGGCACAGAGTAGTGATTCCAGTTAGTGAATATTCTTGACCGTAAGCCCTGACATGAGCACTTTTCTTCATTTTATATTTTGGGGGACAGTTTCATGCTGCAGCTTGGGTTGGCCTTGAGCCTGTGATCCCCCTGCCTCAGCCTCCCAAGTACCAGGATTACTGGTGTGTGCCACCACACTGGGCCTGTTCTAAGCAAGGTGCATGCCTGACATTGTCATCGTCCCAGTGGCCTTTTGGGGACAATCCTTTGCACTGCACTGGGTTTCTTCCTGGGCTGGGAGTTCTGCTCTGGGCTGCTTAAGCTTCCAGCAGTGTGGGGCACGTTGTGGAAGGGTGCAACAGGAGAAGCGCGAGGAGGGCCAAGGAGCTGGGGTGGAACGGGGTACTCAGAGGAAGTGGTTCGAGGAAGGGCTGAAGGCTTGGGGGAAGGGAAGGTGGGAAGCAGCTGCTGAGAGGGAAGCAAGGGCTGAGGGGAGAGAGCTGAGGACAGGGTTCCCCAGGATTCCACCCAGCACAGGGGCGCTGTCCTTAGGGGCTAGTCACCCTGTGGTGTGGGGAAGAGAAAGTGACCGGGGATGTCCCAGTGCCCTCCACTGTCACCCTGAGCACACAGCTGCCCCTGGCTTAGGAATTGTTGCTGTTCCGTGCGTGTCAGGGTCACACTGAGATACCAGCTGCAGACTCAGGAAGCCTGATCCTGGGCCTGTAGCAGTTGGCCAGAGGGGACAGAAACAACCCTCAATGGGTGGGGGTTGTACCTCATTTTGTAAGGAACCTGAGGTGGGGTTACTGCCTGGTGCTCCCTGCTGGGGCTGGCCCCCAGCCCCTCTCTTGCTGCTCCAGACAGACCCTGGCTGGCACAGCAGGAGGGAGGTGGGTTCCTGCCACCAGGGTCCTCAGCATGCAGCATGGTTTGATCTGGCACATAAAGGAGCCAAAACTCACGAGGGCCAATGTCTCTCAGCTCATTCATTTATTTGTACATGCATGAATGAATGCTAGGGATTGAACCCAGTGAGCACTGAGCTACGTGTCCAGTTTGTCTGTTTCTGTGTTTTGGGGAAGGGTCTACAGGGTACTCAGATCTCACTACTAGATCGTGCGTGTAGTGATCCGCCTGTTTACAGCCTCCCAAGAGCTAGGATTACAGGCATGCACCACCATGCCCATCTCAATGCCGTCTCAGTGTGCCCCGGGGGTGGGGCTGGCACGACAGGATCGGGGATTGAACCCCTGGCCCCTGCGCCTGCTTGCAGGTGCTTTAATCTGCTGAGCTATTTGGCTGGCCCTTCCCAGTTACTTTTTAATTTTTAAGTTCTGGAATATGTTCCAGTTGAGCTGTCCAGGCCAAGCTTGAATTGGTCATCTTCCTGCCTCAGCCTCCTAGAGTGTGGTAATCACAGACATGCACCACCACACCCAGATTCACACATCTTTGCTTTGTCACATGGTCTTGCAAAGCCTGAAACCCAAGAGCTGGCTGTGGTGGCACATGCCTATGTCCTAGCACTTGAGAGGCTGGGGCAGGAGGATTGAAGCTCAGGCCAGCCTCAACTATATGGCAAAACCCTGTCCCAAATGAATAAACAACCTGAAACCTAGCACATGCGATGGACGCATCCCTAGCATAGTTCATGCATGCTTGGCTGCGGTGTCGGGTTGTCCTCCAAATCCTCCAGATGCTCCTAGGGTGAGACCCCTAAGGAAGTGTTCATCGATAGGGGACAGATGAGGAGAGATAGCCCTGCCCTTCCTGGGCAGCTTCACTGTGCCCAAAGGGTGCCCTGCACAGTCTGAGAACTGGGTGCAGATAAATAAACAAAGCCTCCTGCACCAGGGGACACGACAGGCAGCTCCAAAAGGACAGCAGAGTGTGAACAGTGCCCTCAGGTGGCTGCTGAAAAGGGTCGGAGGGCAACATCGGGGCCACTGCTTGGTGGTGTCACTTATTTCCTGCAGATGTGGAAACATCTGTGAACACACACAGAAGGCAGGAGGTTGGCCCCGGTGTGGCTCAGTGGCCCAGCACCTGCCCGGCGAGTGCGAGATCCTGCATTCGATTCCCAGTGCCCCAGAAAAGCAAATCTATAGAAAGCAGAGGTGCAGCAACTGCTAGCGGCAGGGGGTGGGAGTGAGGCTCAGGCTGCGGAGTCTGTGGCCCCCATCCTGCCAGTTATCTTGGACACCAGGGATAAGCACCAAGGCTGTGTGGCCCACCCGGTTTCCTGCAGGTGGCCCGGAGGCCACTGGTCGCCCATGTTTCTGTGCCCATGGTGCCCTCTAGTGGGCAAAGGGCTCCCTGCAGCCTGGTCCTCAGTGATGCAAGACCTTGGCACCAGGTGACCTGGCGGGAAGGGGCAAGGAGAGCGGGGAGGCTGTGCGAGGCTCCGTGTGGCGTGCGGGTGACTACCAAGCTTGCCCACCTCCCTGGCTGGTGTCGGGCCTGCACCTTAGTGCCGCCTCCATAGCGACCAGGATCCTGGCTGGGAATGGGGCACCCACAGGGTCTTCCCAGAAGAGAAGAGAGGGAGGTGGAGCTATGCAGAGCCCCGGAGTGGCTCCAGGCCAGACCATCGGTGCCACGCCCACTGGTCCCCCTCTCATGCCTCAGTTTCCCCTCTTGGCCTGCAGCAGCACCTCCCTCCCAGGGATGCTATGAGGGAAAACAAAGCACACATGTCAGGCCTTTCCAGAATGAGGCTGTGTGTGGTTTCTGGGGTTGCCAGGCCCTGTGAAGATGACCTTGCCCTGCTCTCCTTAGGGGTCAGGGCAGTGAGAATGCACAGGAAGCCCTGGGCTGGCTCCAGAGGCCCCTGGCTATGGGCAGGGCAGGCTGGGAGGAGGGCAGAGTGCCTACCTCTATGCCTGAGCTGTACCCCACCTGGGTGGAAGAGGGGGCAGGCCCTGAGCCCCTCCCTTGCAGCCCCGAACCCCCACCTCCCCACTGTCCCTTCCTGTTCCTGCTGCCCCCATCTGAGCCCATCGCTGCTTCTCTAGAGCCAAGACAGCTTGGTGCTGCCCCAGAGTCAGTGTGTCCCCAATGGGCACTCAAGCCCTTGTGGCCTGGTCAAGGCTCCTTCCTGCCCAGCCCCCTGACTCCTGCTCTGGCCCCCACAGTCCCAGCCCAGAGCCCTCAGTCCAGCAGCCCTGTGTCCGCCTTGTCCTGAGAGGCCAGGTTCCTGAGCTGGCTCCTGTCCAGAGGCTTCCCTGGTAAACTGGCCTCCGCAGGCTCCTGTCATGAAACCAGTTGTCATCCATCACTTACCAGATAAGACACTGGCACAGCCAGGCCTCCACTGGTCAGTGGGGGAGGAGAGAGGGCTTTGTCCTCAGCCCGTGGGGTGGGCTCCACTCTGGCCTTCTGCATGTGCCATCAGGGCTGGCTGGGGCTCATCCCTGTCTGGGTCCTTGGCACTGAGCCCTGGGCTTGGCCCACCATGGCTGGTGCTGTCTCTGCTGCTCACTGACACCCTCATCTGCCCTTTGCGTTCCTTCAAAGCCGAAGTCTCCTGGCAGGCCCAGTGCCTGCCCATCAGGTGAGCCTGGTGTCTGACGTCACAGGGCCAGGTGCAGGTCTCTAACAATCGCCCCGCCCCCATACTGGGGATTGAACCAAGGGTGCTTTACTACTGGCTGTATCTTAAGCCATTTTCACATTTCTAAAAGTTTTATTTTATTTATTTTTTATCTTTATGAGACAGGGTCTTACAACACAGTTCAGGTTGGCCTTGAGCTCACTTTATAGTCCAAGCTGGTCTCAAACTCACAGCATTTCTCCTGCCTCAGCCTCCTGAGTGCTAGGATTATGGGCGTGCACCACCATGCCTGGCCTCAAAAAGTTTATTTATTTATTTATTTTTTATTTTGAGAGAAGAGCTTGCTAGACTATCCTGGCTGGCCTTGAACATGTGATCCTTCTTCCTCAGCCTCCCAAGAGGCTGGATTATAGTATGTGCTACCACGCCTGGCCTCTGTCCAGCTTTGCTCCTTAAACCCAGGTCAGGATTTTGGTGAAGAGTTTAGATTTTGCCTGCTTCAGTAGTAGAGGCCCTGATCAGCCCTGTGTCACTTTGGTAGTGGGACAGGGACCTCGAATGTTCTGATCAAACTTGAGAGATACAGAGAGAGGAGGAGCTGCCAGTGTTGGGCCAAGGGAATGTCGCCTGGTTCCGAGGAACTTGCTCTTCACATAAGAACTCTCTCCACAGGCCACACCAGAGGTGTCGTCAGGGGGCTGTGACCACCAGGGTCCTCACCTCCTCAGGTATAGTAACAAGGGACACCCTGGGGATAGGCAGGTTGTCCTACTGCCCTTGTGTGAGTGACCAGGAGGGTGGCTGAGGGACAGAGACAGGGACAGGCCCTGCCCTCCTGCTGCTCCTGGTGAGTGACGGAGAATTTTGGGAACATATGTCACTACTCTGCTTTTACTTGAGGGAGGATTGTTGCTGCTACCTACTCCATTGTCCTTGTGACGGTAATGTGCCTGTCCCCACCAAGAGCAGCACACCGTGACCCCTTTCCCAGCCCCAGATGCCCAGGAATTGTCCTAAGTAGAGAAGCCAGGTCACAAGGCACTGTGTGCCGAGTGCTGCCACCTGCCTGCCACCTGCTGCGCAAGTGGCTCCCGAGCCTCCTCCCCTGCAGCATGGCCTTCAGCTGGCATTTGTAGCTTTGTTGTCTCCTGCAGGGAAAGTGGTGCCTGGTGGTTCCCAGTGTTTCTTCCTGAGCTCAGTGGCTTCGAGGGTTTTGTCCTGGAATGGCCAGTCCCTCTCTATTGTCCACCTTTGGGATTCAGTTGTTGCCCTCTAGTCACTCCACAGCTGTTGTCCCTGGGAGGATTTGATGCAGGGAACACCCGCTGGCTGTCACTGTCACCCTCAGGCATTTTGAAACCCGACTCTTCTCCCTCCCTCGATGGCACAGGAAGGTCCTTCTCACTGTCTCTGCCCTTTTGGTAAATGCCAGCTCTGGGCACAAGGTACAGCGTGACCAGGAACTTGTCTTAGGTGGGGCCTAAGCACGGGGGAGGGAGGACAGGCCAGGGCAGGATGGCAGTGCCCCAGGATCTGTCCCTACACATTGGAATTCTTAGTCCTTCAGGTCACTGTGCCCTGCTGCATACACACAAGGCCTGGGGGTGGGCTTGTTGGGGTTCGTGGCCTTCCTGTTCAGGGTACAGGCTGCCCTCTTGGTCTGGGCCCCTGACAGCCTCCCTGCACGTGCCCACCTGGCTAGCTGAAGGCTCCGTGCCAGTCCTGGCAGTCCAGTCACCAGAGGGGAGCAAAGGGCTGTGGGAACATATATGGACATGAGTGTCTGCACGTGACACCCTGGGGAGCCTGAGCAGGGCAGTGCTGGCTCTGCCCCATGCTGGGGGCTAGCAGGGCTCTGATGCATCACTGCTATGATTAATTTTATAATTCAGTGCTACAGCACACTATCGTTCTCCTCGGTGAATTCTGAAACCCCGGCCTGTGGCCGCTGGGTGTGGGCACAGAGCATAGACGCTGGGCCGGGCCCCTGGCTGTCCCCACTGCAGGGCCACCTAACGTCATCCTCCTGCCCACTGTGGGGCTGGAGTGAGCTGGAGTGTGCAATGCTCGTGCCACTCAACCATGGGCATGAACAGAATGCTTGGCTTCAGCCAGGAGAGGCAGTGCAGTGCTGTGTTCCGCTTGGGGTGAGCCCGTGCCCTTGGGAACAGACTCCACAACGGAACAAAGTTCACTGGGCGATGCCCAAGTGACGCCCATTTCCATGGTGCTAAGGTGGAAGCCACCGTCCCTCTCTGGGAGTTTATAGGGTGCTGCACTGGATGACCTTTAAGTGACTGTCCAGGTCCTGCCACCTGAGCAGGCTCTGCCACCTGTGCCAGGCCCTAGCACGTTCCCACGCTTTCTGCAGTGGGGCTAGGCGAGACCTAGCGCCCCTGTGCTCTGCATAGTCCTCATCTTGGGCAGCTCCTGGGCCGGCTGCGGGGACAGCGAGAGTCAGCAATGCTGAGGCCATGCTGGGCAAGGCAAGGCCAGGAATAGGTGCAGTTGTGATGCCACGTGACCAGAGCTGGTTCTCAGCTCTTGGTCTGTCCCCTGCCCTGCAGCATGGGCATTAGCAAAGATGATCATGCAGGGGCCCTACCTGCATTGAGTTCTCAGGGAAGGTCTGCTGGGGACACCTGGCCACCTGGCCTGAGCCAAGGAACAAGAATAGAGAACAATGGGAAGGGGTCTTTTTGTGCAGCTGCATTCTGGAGGCCTCCCCAGCAGAGTTCCCTCCCTGCCCCGCCTGCCATCCCATGGGCGTTACATTCCTCAGAGGAAAGCCATCTCCCTCTGTGGCTGGAGGATTATGGCAGGGGCAGGCAGGGTGCCCTGGGAAGGCGCCTGCTGCCCTTTCCCACCCAGTGGAGGCCGGGTTGGGAGCAAATCTGGTGCACCCCAGCCACAGGGAGCAGCAGGACCTTCCTCCATCCCGGCAATCAGTAACCCCAGAAAGAGGGGACTATGTGGAGTGCCCAGAGCACCGCCCCAGGAATGCTTACATCTGAGCCCTGGGGTCTCCATGTGCCTGGCCTGCCCTGACCCCTCTCCCAGGTCACAGCCCCCCCATTCCTGCTAAGCTGGGATTTCCGCAGCTGAGCCAAGCACCTGACCCTGATTATGGCGCCTGCATCCTGTGGGGTTAAGCTCTCCATGGCCCCCTTCCCTGCCCCAGAGGCCAGGTCCAGGAGGCCCACGCTAGGATGATGGGCCAGGCCTTCTGGGGTTCTGGTAAGCAGGTGGCCTGTCCAGGGCCTAAGTGGACAGAGGAACACAGTTTCTCCAGAAAGCCCTGGGGACAGGAGCCCCAGGTCCTGACCCTGGAGGGCCAGGGAGCCTGAAGGTGAGGACTCTGAGGCCCTCTCCCAGCCCTGACTGCAGGCAGCCCCTTGGGGAGAATGCAAACCACCCTGATGGTTTTACTGTGCTGTCAGGGCTCATGAGCATGCGTTATAAACTACCCCGGGTGATCGATCCCCTGAGTGATTCTTTTTGTGCTGTGACAGTAACACTTTGTCCAGCCCTAACCCATGGGCAGTCAGGAAATAGAGGCCACAGGTGGAGGGCACCCTGCTCACTGGTGAGGCTGGCCCGGAACTTGAGGTTTCTGTCCATGTGGCAGGCCTCTTCTTGCCTCGTCTGTCCCCTGGGTGCTGGGTTTGGTGCTCTGTCTGGTGTCACCTGCATTTGTTTCCTTGAGGTCAGATCCCAAAGGGCTATGCGATCCTTGGGGCGTTGTGTGCCTTCCCGTGCCTTGGCTTTCAGCTGCAGTGACAACAAACCCTCATGATAAGAACCAGAGAAGACAAGGCCTGCTAGAGGTGCTCTCAGGAAAGGTGGTCCTGACCTTCCTGCTGGGTGCTGGAGCCGGGACCTCAAGGTGTCATTGGTCAGAGTCCTGCAGCTATAGAAATGGCCACCAGGTGTCACCCTTGGCTCATGCTTGAAGTGAGGGAAGGCTGGGTGGAAAACCAGGACACCCCACAGGGAATGGGGAGCAGAGCGAGACAGCCCCTGGGGTCTGAAGGTGCTCGAGAGGGCTGGCTCATCTGCCTGCCTGTGAGTTCTCCCTACTGCTACCACTGGGGCACATCCAGCAGGTTTCCAGGGGATGCTTGAGTGCACCCAGGGGTGTGAGCCAGCTGTGAGCTGTGAGAATCTCACCAAACCCACTTCCCGCTCCGTGCAAGGCCCTGCACACCCGCAGGCCCCTCAGTGTTCACCACAGCCCCGCACAGCAGGTAAACCGTCAGTCTGCACCGTGGGGGGATCAACCTGAGGCTCACACAGATCATGCGTTGGGCTCAAGTCACCCTTGAGCAGATGCTTCCGGTCTGGAGCCTAACTGCTCTCTGGCACACCAGGAGGCCTTCTGCAAAGTGCCAGGATGCCAAGCCTGCCAAGTCCAAAGAGACGGGTGGGTGGCTTGGCTCCTCCAGCGGCGGTCAGGAGCCCAGCAGGCAGGAAAGGGAGCTGTGCTCACCGGCCTGGGTAGGAGCGAGGTTTGAGGGTGCTGGGCGCTGGGCGCTGGGTACTGGGTGCTGGGTGCTGGGTGCTGGGCACTGGGTGCTGGGTGCTGGGTGCTGGGTGCTGGGTGCTGCCCATGCGCTGGCTGCAGACAGAGCACTCAGGGGGAAGACTCTACCCTCCCAGGTCCTCCTGCTTGGGGCGACCTCCTCACTCCAGAGATAGTCCAGTTTCTTTACTGTCGACTGAAGAGTGGACTTTGACCCTCAGCGCGGTGGCCCTGACCCCTGCTCCCTCCAAAGCTCTGCACTCACTGAGTTTCAGGCCGCATTTCATCCAGACGAGATGAGCCTTCTGCTGCCCAAACTCCCCTCCTCTGGCGGTCTGGACCTGTGACCTCTACAGGGTGTTCGTTCTATCAGGTGCCCCTAGCAATAAAGAATGGTTGCCTACGCCCCTGTCATATGAATCTATTTTTATATTGTTTACCTTGTAAAAGAGAGAAGCACATCAAACAAAAGAGAAGAGGAAAGATGAATAGGTGTCCTGGCATGTTACTCCAGCATCCCCGGCCATGTGCACCCCGGTGCCCAGACCACAGGCACTGGGAGGACAAAGACAGCTCATCCCAGTGTCCTAGAACACTGTGCCCACCTTCCTCCGTCAGGCCCCGTGGGTGGATGGAGTGTGTGAGTCGACAGGGTGGTAATAAACAGGCCACATCTTCAGAGGGTCCAGGTGACCTGGACAAGAACCTGGTTATTATTATGACGATGATGATTTTTTTGAGACAGTGTCTCTCTGTATTTTACACTGGTTGAAAACTTACCGGGTAGCCCACACCAGTGATTCTCCTGCCTTAGCCTACAAGTGCTGGGATTACAGCTCTGGTTTTCATTTTAGACTCTGATGCTGAGAATTTTGTGTTTGCTTTTGCACTGTTGCAGAATAAAGAGAACAGGATACTAGCCCAGACCATGTCCGATTTCATGCACTTAAGCCAGTTCTGTTCCATTTCCACCCAGGGAAGTTGCCACCACATTCACTTAAGACAAGAAGGACAGCACTGGGGGTGGTGCTTCCTCCTGGGCAGCTGCTGTGGCCCCCTGCCTAGCAGGTCCCCATGCTGGGCTCAGCACTTGGGGAATCTGCCAGTGAAGACTGCAGGATGGGGGGGAGGCCGGAGGTGCCTACAGGAGCCCCCAGTGGCCCTCTTGCTCAGTCATCCTGGGACAACTCCGGCCCCCATGACGGCGCCAAAGAGGATGGAGGGCTTGTGAAGGCAGCTGTCTGCCCTGGCTGGGGCCACCATGCTGCCTGGCCATGTGGGTGCCTTTATGCACCATGACTGTGACTGGGTGTCTGTTCCCTAGTCACAGAGGGCTTGTTCTTTGGGGCCAGGGGTGTGGGGGTGGGGACATGGCCTGCAACAGGGAACCTACGTGAGGCTGGGCACGCATAGCCTCACCCACCAGCCCTAAGCCTGCCAGGTACGACCAGCTGCTGAGGCCGACTATAGACCGCCTCCTCCCTTCCCTGGGCATGGCCCGGCCGGGGGGCAAATGACTTGGCTGGCGCCTTCCTCACTGGGCCCACTGGGGCAGGGCCAGCACACCTGGGGCATAGGCAGGGCCCTGGTGGTGGGTGCTCTGCCAGCCCTCCCCACTCCCAATGGGGCAGGAGAGGAGGTGAGGAGGGGCCAGCCAGAGACAGGCCCCCTCCTTTCCAGATGGGGCTAGAGGGGATGATGGATGGGTGGTGAGGGGGGGTGTGAGTTTCTGTTTAGGGCCCGGAAATTATTTCCATGCAAATGAGATGCAAACTCCCTAATGAGTTTGCAATTAGGAGTCCTGGGCTGCCAGGCCAGGCAGTGCCTGCGGGTTTTATGAATGGGCCTGCTTGGAGGGGGGAGGCGCTGGCCCGCCCCCACACTTCCCTGCCGCTGAGCCCGCCAGCCTCCCGCGACATGCCGCGCCGCACGTTGCTGCCTCCCCGGGCCGTAGCGACCTGGCTGGCTGCCAGCGGGTCAGCTGCTCGGGACGGATGGCGCGGGAGGCTGTCGGACAGAGTCCCCGCCACGCTGCCTGCCTCGGCAACGTATTGTGGCCAGTGACACGCCCCCGGGGGGCCCTTGCTGTTACTGGAATGGCATTCTGCACCAAGATAGAGGGAAGATGGTTTTTAAGACCCCCTTTGGTTTACAGTAGGCAGCCCTAAAATGTAGTGACGACCTTGGTTGGGATGTTGGTGTGGGTGACAAGAATAAAAGGGACCAGTTCCATCCCAGGGGCCTCACCAGGCCACCACTACTAACCTCAGGAGCCCCATTCCTGACACCACTTTCTCTCAAGAGCCACCCAGCAGAACTTGCTGAGCCAGTGGAAGAGGGGCTCCAGGTGGGTGGGCATGCGGGCTGCACTGGTCTAGAAACAGACCCACCAGGGCAGGAGCGCCTCTGCCTCCCTGCTGCTCTCAGAGTAAATTAACTAATTACCTCCAATTAAAGCGCTAGGGCCTGAATTCCCTTTTGGGCCTCAGACCTTGTCCCTGGGAAGTCTGGTGGCTCAGGCTGGGTCCTGAGGGGTGGCCTGGAGGTGGAAGGTGATGGATTGATGCATTGGGCAGAGAGGGCAGGGACCCACAGTCAGGAGACCCACAGTTGGGGACCTACTTCTGATGAGCTAGCTGTACAGGCAGCCAGGCCCTGGCCTTATGGCTGCAGATGTGAAGTTGGGCAGGGACGGGAGCTTGGTGGCCCAGAAGGTGGGCTGGAGGTCAGACCTGCATCAAGGGGCTGTATCCAAGGTATGGACTCAGAACTGAACCAGAAGTCCCGACCCAGGAGGAGCAGCTTGGGAGCAGGTCCTATAACCCACCAGACCTTGGTGATACCTGTGACCTCCCTCCCTCAGCCCTAGGGGACACATTCCAAACACATGGGGCCCACTGGCCCCTCTTCTCTCTAACACACCTCACACACAGCGCAGCCCAGCCGTGAGAACCCCTAAGTTCTCTGCCTCTGCCCCTCCCCTGGGGCCCTGAGGCTCAAGCTCCAGCGCTGGCCCCACCTCACCCCGCCCCATCCCACGCCCCACGTGTGGGACGTGCTGGGGACGAAACGTGATGGGGAGGCACCTGGCATGGGAGGCAGGTGATGGTCCTGACCCAGGCCTCACCTCTGGACGAGCTGGCCACTCCTGGGACTGGGCAGGCTCTTGACAAGCTGACTCAGGTCCCAGCCCCATGTGAAGAGCCTCCATGCCAGGGACCTGGGCATCTGTGCAGTGGGGTGGGGCAGCTACTTGTCAGTCTGGGGTCACCTTCTCTTGCAGGTTCAGGCTCCCAGCCAGAGCTGTTCCTCCTAGTCACAGTAGAGGGTGACAGGGAAAGCCCCATGACCCCCACCAGGTAGGGCACAGGGGCCTTCGGGCACATGTTAATCATTGAAGAAAGGCACAGGCACACAGGAGGGTCCCTTCTGGGGTGTCCTAAGTCCTGTCTTATCATTAGGCCCATGGAGAGAGCTGGCCACAAACTCTCTCCTCCAGGAAGGCTTTGTCATGGCTGCTCTGTGTGTGGCTGGCAGGTTGGCTCTCTAGGTTCTAGGTTTCCACTAGTTTCTCTTGTCCCTGTCCCAGACCTCTGAGCAATTCTGCAGGACTTTAGTTCCTTCCTACACCTCACAGTGGCCAGCAGAGGGCGCTGCCCAAAGGCTCAGGCCACCAGGGAGGAGGGAACTGGAGAATGTTTCCCTGGGTCCAGCTGCATATAGTGTAAAGCCCAGACTGCTGGACTGGGTACGTGTGCGTGAATGTGTGTGTGTGTGTGTGTGTGTGTGTGTGTGCACGTGCGTGCGTGAAATGAGATTGATCAGAGGGGGGTGTGTGTAATGAGACTGACCAGAAGGATACAGTCCTTCCTGGCAATCAGGACTTGACCTGTCAGCAGAGGGCTAGCAGTGAGCCCACAGACTGGACCTGGTGGCCACCTAGGAGGTGAGCCCAGCCCCTTCTGGCAGGAGGAAGAGAAAGAGAAGGAAGAGGAGGAGGAGGAGGAGGAGGAGGAGGAGGAGGAGGAGGAGGAGGAGGAGGA
>NDGN011538643.1:2802-13689 GCA_002564285.1 Tympanoctomys barrerae | reverse complement strand
AGGAGGAGGAGGAGGAGGAGGAGGAGGAGGAGGAGGAGGAGGAAGAGGGGGAGGAGGAGGAGGGGAAGGGGGGAAGAGGAGGCTGTCCTCAGCAGCAGACTGGATGGGGAAGAAGTGCTGGAGGCTGCCTGCTTTCCTCCCCTGACCCTAGAAGAAGGGATGGAGGGCAGCAGAGGACAACTGGGGTCCCACCCTGTGGGAGGGGCTGCTGTGACATCTGGACCACATCTGGATTCCAGGCAGGACAAGCTGGTCTGCTTGGGGTCTCAGAGCTGCAGGGGTCCCTGGCATCCTGTTCCCATGTCCTTCACAGACAGGTGTATGGTGCACAATGTTCGACCAGCCAATTGTGCCAGCCCAGGCCACTGACACGTCATCCCTTGCAAGGGACCCTGAGGACCCTCCTCAGGGCTCTGGGGACCCTTGATGGCCATGGGAAGCCCTGGGGGCTCTCAGTGGCCATGCAGGGTCCCTCCCCATGGATACGGAATTCATCTGGTCCCCTTCTGCCCAACGCGGTGGGCTGAATGGGGGGCTGCAGCACCTCACGGGGACCCCACCCCGTGAAAGGGGAGCAGGCAGGGTTTGCACAAAAGCCCCTCCCCCGGCACCGCCCCCTCCCCTGCTCCTCCCCCTCCCGGCGCGGCAGCTGCTGCCGACGGACCGTTCTGCACGTAGCGAATGGAGGAGCCGCGCGCCGGGTCCGCGAGTGCGCGCGCGCGCGCCAGGCGGGAGCGCGCGTATGCGTGCGGCGTTGGTCGGGCGCGTGCTGAGCTGCAGGGCGCGCGGGGCCTGAGAGTCGTCCACGCGCGCGCTTCGGCGGTCCCACAGCTGTTAGCCCCTTTCGTCCAACCCGGAGCGCCGCACTTCGCGCGTGGCAGAAGCTCCGTGACGGAGCTGGAATAACTGCACCCGCTCCTCTTTTCATCTTGGGGCCCTGCCCACGGTCAGCCAGCTTCTGGCTGGGGCATACAGAGGGCTTGCTGCGATCACGACCTGAAGCCCCACGTTTGCCCAGCTGTCAGCTGAAGGTTCCCTGCCCTGTACCCACAGAGCCCCTTATAAGGCCTGGAAGGGAAGACAAAGGAGTGCTTTGACCTCACTCCTCCCAAGGGAGTGCCTTTCCGTGTCACCTGCATAGCTCTTGCTTCCTAGGATGTCCAGGGCCCAGCTTGGCACCGCTGGCAAATGGTGATTTGTTGGATACAGAGTCTATGTTCTGGGATAAAAGGAGACACTGTGCCAGGCTGTGGTGGCAGTGCCCTTATCCTGGGAGCATCTCCTGAGCCTCCATCCTCTCCACTTCCTGAATCCTGATCTCAGGCCGGTGGGTGGGTTGCCTAGAAGCTGTTCCTTGCTTCCCTGGGCCGTTCAGGTTGGTACCTCACCCCAACCTCTGCTGCACAAGCCACTTAGGAGCTTAGGCTGAGACCAGCCTCAGCTGTGGGCATTGCACAACGCACATGGCAGGGCCTTGCAAAGTGCTGTGGGAGCAGCACTGAGTGCCTTTTGGATTCCCGGTGGTGGAATGGGGCTGGGGAGTGGCACAGGGGTGACACTGGCCGGAGCTCTTTGTTCCACTTTAACCTGGACATGGCCGAGTTCTATGTCTGCTGTGTAAGGGGAGCTCAGCATTGACCACTGGGTGCTGGGGGTCCAAGTAGATGGGCTGACAGCCTGCTTGCGTGTTAGGGCAGATGCTCAGCAGGAGGTCAAGCTTTCTTGTTACTGTTTGGGCTGGGAACACCGCCCACCTGCTGCTCTGTTCTCACCAGAGTGGATTCAAATCTCAGCGCTGGCGGCTCTTTGGAATCTGGAGGTGGGTTTTAAGAAAACTGGAGAGAAACCAGTAACATGTCATCTTTATGTCATCATCCAAGAATGAACCATTTCATACTAGTTTTCCAGACATTAATATCGGAAACCTTAAAAAGATATTTGGGGTAGGACTCACTAGTGGATATTACACACTTCCCGGCTTTGTTAATCAGGGGTTCCAGACCATGTGAATCTCTGTGAGTCAGGGCTGTGGTTGCCAGTGTCCTCTACCACTCTGGTTCTAACAGTGAAAATCCAAGGCCTGTTCCATCATGACTACATTTTTCAGTGTTCTCGTGTCTGCTTTTATGGTGTATCACTTCATCAACTCCCCTTCTGTTAGCTGTCACTTTCGCTGACATCATTTTTGCCTGCCCCAGGCAGACCATGAGCCTACCTGGCCCTCCTCCTCAAGGGCCTGTTACCATTGGACTGTGAGCTGAGAGGCCAGAAAAAAATCACATCTGTTAGAAGATATGGAAAACAACAAGATCTCTTGAACTTGACAAATTATATTAAAGTTCATCTGGAGAAATAAACATGCAGAAAGAGCTTGGAAAATTCTAAAAATGAGGTATTATAAAGGGCGATGGGTGCTGTGAAAATGTTGTATTAAGCTCTAGTCATAAAATAGTCAGCCCTGGCATAAGAAAAGGCAGACACATCAAAGGGACAGAGTCGAATCCAGACACACACCGCGAACAAATGGAAATTGAATGTACGCTAAAGTGACATTTTAGATCAGAGGAGAAAAGATGAATGATTCCATCAAATTGGATAACTGGCTAGCTGTTTAGGAAAAAAAAATAATAAAAGCTAGTTCACCATTTCTGAAATAAATCCCAGATGGAGCAAAAATATAAATGTAAAAAGGAAACCATAAAATTACCAGAAAAAACATTAGGAAAAAAAAAAAAGAAATCTAAAAGTATATATTCTTGGATTGGGGAACATATGATGAAACCTAGGAATCACAAAGGGAAAGATTTTGAAAATTGGCTACATTAAAATGTAATATGCTAGAAATTATTCTCAACAATTTGACAACTGAGCTCTCACAATAAAGGAAAACCAGCAGAAAACAGAGTGAAACCTACGGACAGGAATGGCTGACAAATGGCCCCTGAGCGGGTGGAAACCCTCACCCTCACTCTAAATCTGAGCGAACCAAATAACAAAATGGGAAGATTCTTCTCTCACCAGCTTTGCCAACAACTGAAAGGGTGAGCAAGCCATCCGTGGAGCTGGTGGGGAGGTAGCTGTGGCCAGGAAGCAGCTGGCAATGCCCAGGAGAAGAATGGATTCACAGGTAGCTCGGGGATTCATGTCTAGGAGGTCGTCAGATGCAGCCCCATACGCATCGCTAGTGTGCACACTGCAGTTTGATTTTCAACCTTGAAAACCTGGAAGCAATGTCAAGTATATCCTTAGGGCCTAGTCAGCTATGTCACAGGCATCCCATCTGCAGAGTACATGGTGACTTGGAGCATGGAGCTTGAGCTTTGCGGCTGATGGTGACAAAGTGGAAAAGCCCAGGTGATACATTTTGGGACATGCGGGTTTGCTCCCTGGCAGCATCAGCATCCCTCAGAACCCACAGAACCCACAGCATTTTGTGCCCCCTGAACCACTGGGCCAAGAACCCCCAGGCCAGGGCCAGGGCCAGGGCCAGGCGGTCTGTGGCTGCATGTTCTTTGTGTGATTCCGCTGCATGCCCTCTCTTCAGAAGTGCTGGTGAGGAATTTGTCACCATGTCAAAAAGGGACATAAACCTGTTGGCCCTTCTGACTCAGAAACTTCAGGGATTTGCCAGACATGAGGATATACTACTTCGCTTTTCTAAAAAGCAGTTAATAAAAAGCTGCTTGGGGCCGAGCACCTAACTCAGCGTAGAGTGCTTGCTTATCATGTACAAAACCCTGGGTTCAGTCTCCAGCAAGGGGTGGGGAACAAACACATGTATCCTATGGAATATTATTCAGCCCTTTTTAGGCTACATCCAGCTTCATATGGTGGCGCAAAACCAAAACATAGCTAGGCACGGTGGTGCATGCTTGTAATCCTAGCATTCTGGAAAGCAGAGGCAGTAGGACTGAAGCTTTGAACTAAGGGAGCAATTTACCAAGAACTTGTTTCAGAATTTTAAAAAGGGCTTGGAGTAAAGCTCAGGGAGAAGATCCTGGCTTTTAATTCCCAGCACTGAAAAAAAAAAAAACACCAAAAAACAAAAAAACCAAAAAACAAAACAAAACATAAAAAAGAAAGGGAATTCTGACACAGGCTTCACCATGGATGAACTTTAGGACAGTATTAGCCAGTCATGGAAGAATGAATATTTGACAAATCCACCATTGCGAGGCACGTAGAGTTGTTGGGTTCGTGGGCACAGAGCAGACGGTGGTTGCTGGGATGCAGTGTTTAGTGGGTAGAGTTGCAGTTTTGCAAGATGAAGAGAGCAAGAACTGCCTAGTGGTGAGGGTTGAGCAACAATGGGAAAGTGCCTGACACCACTGGGCTGTGTGCTTAGGCATGATTAAGACAGTAAACTTCGTGTTCTGGGTATCTTACCACGATTTTAAAAAGAAATGCCGGACCAAACCACATGCGGAGTGAGGTTAGGGATGAAGCCATGGGTTTCACGGGCACCTCCTTCCAGAGGCAATTGCAGTCTAGGGCTGGGCTCTGGGACAGCGCTTCCTGCAGAGCTGGCCTGCAGAGTGTCCTGGCACTCTGTAGGAGAAAGGCCTGTCCTTGTCTGTGATGGGCAGCAGACCAGGGAACTTGCTGCCTGGAAGGGCAGTGTAGTCTGCAGTTGGGCACAGAGAGGAAGGTGGTTTGGACGACGTCCTGGAAGATGGTCATGCTAGCTTAGTGGGGAAGCTGTATCATTGCTCGCCTCTGTGGCCTCTGCCTGTACCTTCTGGCTCCCTTAGGAGTGTCAGGGTTCTTCCAGGTGGTCATGGGCAGCGAGGGGGAGGCTGAGCAGAGATCTGTGGGGGGTGGCACGGGATTCTTGGGCATGAGTCTGTGCTTGTACATCTAGAGAGATGATGTCAAGGTGGGGGACAGGAAGGCAGAAGCCGGCCAAGTTGGGATTCTGAGACAAGGGCTTCCAGTGCCCTTCTGCCAGCTAGAGGAGAGGGCACCTGCCCCAGGTTCTGGAGACTTCTCTGGGCCCACTCTGGCCTGGTGCACAGCTCCTGGTTGCCCTCCCTGCCTAGGTGCCAGGAGTCTTAGGGAAGCTTATGGCCCAGGAAGGGCCTAGAGGAGAGGAGGCGCTGAGGCTGCTGGCTGCAGACTCCCCCAGGCCAGCCCAGGCCCGCCTGTGCTCTGGCTGCTCCATTCAGTCCCCTAACCTGCAAACCCCTCAGTTGAAGCCAGAGGCCAGTGCATGACCCCAGGGACTCTGGAGAGAGACCGCTCTGACTCAGGCAGTGTGGTTTCCACCATGCACCTACCTGATGGGTCACTGTGGGGCAGGGTCTGCCTGACTCTCCAGGTCTCAGTCTCCCTATCTGTGTAGTGGGGTTGATATCTCAGGATGTCTGCAGTCATGGGGCACCGTTCTGACCCTCCAGTCTTGGGATGGGATTGTCCCTGGGACTGCAGGGTCCCAGTGTCTTTCCTTGATGGTGTGGCTCAATGGTGAGCACTTGTCTGGGCCAAGCAAGGTCACGGTCCTATCCCTAGCTGCACAAGCACACGGGATCCTTCCTTTCTGGGGTGGTCCCCTTGGCTTAGCACTGCCTAGCTCCACTTTATTGCCTTGAAAGGGGTGCAGTGGAGGTAGAGGAGGTGCAGTGGAGGTGGACAAGGGTATATCCTGGTCCTGGAAGTGATCAGGAGAGAGGGAAGGGTGTCCTGAGTCACTGGAGTAGAATACTCTCACTCCTCTCTTGGGGGCTGTGGTGTAGGTTAAGGGTCTGAGCCATTTCCTGTGCAGACCTGGGCTTGTGGTTACGTGGCCCCCAACCTGCTTGGCCTTCCCAAGCTGCTGCCATGGATATTCAGGCCCAGATGGCTGCCGGTGCCGCCGCTGAGGGCAGCCAGGCCCAAGGGAGTGAGACGATGCCTGTGCTGTCTGCTGGACCCCTATTGACACTGCCCAGCCACCCAGGGTGACTTAGCATGAGTGTCTGGGGTAAGGCTGGGGGACAGACCACCCAGAGGAGCAGTGGGTGGACAGAAGCAGGCTGTGCTGAGGAGCAGGCTGGGAGCACATTGTCCCTCATTGGGATCCCCACCCACAGCCAGCTGAAAACCCTGAAATGATGCTAAGATGTGGATGAGTCATCTATGCTAGATGCTACAGGAGGTCCAATTTGACCCAGTTTGATGGGTGAACACAGCCCTGGTCGTGGAATTCAGTCTGAGGGAGCCCCACTTTGAGGGAGGAGATGCAGCCCCATACAGTGACAGCCCTGTACTCAAGGAACTCCCACTTGACAGCAAGTGCCCTGTGTGCTCTACTTTCGGTCTCTCCTTGGGTGCCATTCTCAGCGCTCTGAAGTTCCCTTCTAGTGCCCCTCAGCTCCCCAGCCTGCTCACTGGACCTGCTCAGAGCCTGTGAAGTCTCAGTGTGAGGTGTAGGTGTGAGGTGTAGGGGAGACCGAGTCATGGTGATTCCGGGCTGGACAGGACCCCCTCCGAGGCTGAAGTGATGGGAGGGTCATGAGGGAGGAAGGTCACGCTCTTCTCTGGCCCCAGCCCCCCTTTGCAAGTGTAGGAGAGTGTGTGGGGCTGAGCCTGCTCCAGCAGACATACGGGGCCGGGTGAATCACACACCGGGACATGGTGTCTGGAGGCCAGATGTGGCCCAGCTGCTCAGGGCTGTGAGCCCATGCACCCTGGGCCAGATGTGGTGGCATTTGTGTCCCACTCCTGTCTCACAGGCCCCCAGAGCACTTCTGGAGAAGACTGTGCTCAGGGCCAGACCAAGGGGGTCCCACTGGGGGGAGGTGAGACGCTGTCATGCAGGGAGCTGGTGCAACTCCCTGAGCTAGAACAAGGCCAAGCACTCCCTGTGTGCACACCTGTCAGATCCCTGAGCATGGAGACTGTGTCTGAGGATAGGAGTGAACCTCTCCCATCATTTTGGCGTACTCTGAGGCAGGGACTAGTTTTCCCCATCTGACAGGAGCTCCCTGAGGGCAGGACTATGTCCCCCCGATCAGATGGAGGATCTAAAGGAAGCCAGTAAGGTGTCCTCTCCCATGAATGTGGCTGAGAGACAAGGTCTTGCCTGTCTTGTGGCCTCTTCACGCCTGGGCAAAGTCCCACAGACTCCAGGGAGCCAGGGCTCAGCCCTTGGCCTTGTCCCCAGGATTGGGGGGCCCTCTGTGCCTGGCCCCATATCCTCCTCATGGAGTGGCCTCAGCTCACTCCGTGCAACCCCTGGGGAGCAGCTGAGCCCCGGCGTGGCTCACCTGGGTTTGGAGCCTGACCACGTCCCCGCCAGCTGTGTGCTTGTCAGTAACTGACAGCCTCTGTGCCTCTGTTCCAGATGGTCATGGAGAGCGAGGGGGAGGCTGAGCAGAGATCTGTGGAGGGTCATATGTGGGGGGGACTAGCCTACTCTCTGGGGATGGCACAAGATCTCCTGTTACAGAACCTGGTGTTTGTGACCTGGTGACCCAGAGTATCCCTAGTGAGGTGTGGCCTCTCCCTTTCTTCTGCACTCCAGCCTATTGGTTGGACTGAGTTGGGTTTGACTGGATGGGGCTGGGTATCTCTGAGGATAGGGCTTGTCAAGGGGTGCACGGGGTCACCCAGATCTCTCCTTGAAGATCACTTCCCTCCAGTCTTGCCTGCTGGGGCCCCCAGCTCCCTCCTCACTGCAGTGTGGGCTCCTGGCACGTACCACTGATAAGGCCACTCGCCTGGCAGGACGTGGGCTACGTGAGGGCCCGTGGAAGCACCGCCGACACAGCTCACAGGGCCAAGGCCAGGACGGGGCCATGGGGTCCATTATCTGCCCCCCCCAGCGCTGTGCCCATAGGCTCAGCAGCTGTGGGCCGCAGGCCCTTGGCAGAAGCTGGTTCCATTCCCCCCACGCAGGCACGCCCTGGCCCGCACGTCCTCGCCTGGGCCTCTCGCCACCACAGCGCTGGCCATGGCTGCAGCTGCTGCCAGCCTCTAGGGGGCTCTGCTCGGGCACCCAGGAAGGCCTTGCAGGGCAAGCCAGGCCTGGATGGGGGCGTCTTGCTGTGCAGTTGCAGGGGCTCAGCCTTTGGAGGGGGCAGCCTGGGAGAGTCACCGAATATGTCCATGTGAGCCTTGCCCACCGGGAGGACAGGTGGACAGGCTTGGGGGAAGGTGGGAGGTGTGGACTATCCATGTGACCTTGGGCACTGTCTCAGGGTTCACTTTCCGGGGCTGCACAAGGTGGGGACCATGCACGAGGACCCCCCTCAGGCTGAGAGTCCCTTGGCTCTCGGGAGCCAGGCGCTTCCTGACCAGGCTCAGGCCCTGCCGGAAGCAGGGGTCAAGGTGAGGCACAACCCCGCCTTAAGTCTCCCTCGCCCCTTCTCCAGCAAAGTGAGGGAAGCCTGGGGTCCCTGTGGCCTATGACCTTGGTAGTCCTTGAGGTGCTGCCTGCCACCTCCCTTCCTGCAGAGCCCCTCACCCCAGTCCCCCAGGGAACAGAGCTGTGGGCCCTGATTCTCAGGTTAAAAATAATTCTCCTGGGCTCTTCCCCCCACAGGAATGGTGTTTGTGTTGGCATCTGTGGTCTCTGTGACCCTGCCAACTTCCACAGCATGTGACACTGTCAGGGGACTGTAGGTGTGAGGAGGGACTCAGCTGTAGGGCTCGTGCCACCTCGCCTCCAGGTAAGGACGCAAGGTGGAGGTCAACAACAGCTGGCAGGGCCACCTGCGGCCATGAGCTGCCCACAGGGCTGGGGACACATGACAGGCAAGGAAAGACCATTTGTGGAAATAAAACAAGCCGGCTGCAGGTGCTGGACGAGGGCTCCATGGGGCAGAGCAGAGCCGGCAGGTCCCCACTTCCTTAGATCCCCGCTTCCTGGGTCTTCCATCCCAGTTGGTGAATCACAGAATTGTGGAATCAAGGAATCTAGATTTGAAAAGAACACGGAGACTTCTCAGTCAGATCTTTGCCCAGGCAGGAGAAAAATAGCAGCACCATTAGGGAGTATTTATGAAGCTTGCCCTGGGTGCCAGGTGCTAAGCTGGCATCTACTGAATTAATCTTTCTGCAACCCTCTGAGCCCAGTTCTGTATTTTTTTGAGAAAGAAAGGCACAGAGAAGTTAAGGAAGTTGTCCAAAGCAGCTTCAAACTCACCTGTTTGTTCCAAACACCACATGCACGATCATTCTGCAGTACAACTTGGCAGAGCCAAGAACTAGAGGCTGTGGCAGGTGCCGGGGAGGCTCAGGACCTGGTCACTGGGCCCCGCGTCCCTCTCCCCTAGGAGCTTGGGTCCACACTCTCCCTGCAGGACCTGAGCCTCACAGACATTAACATCAGACCATTTCTTCTCCCTCGCAGCCCCCCGGAGCTATCAACTGCCCTTTAGTTTGCCCCTTAAAGCCCTTGCTTGTTGTTTAATCTGTCAGCTTTCTCACTCTTGGGACAAAACCCCAGATGCCTGCAACAGAAAGGAGGAGATAATTTACTGTTGTTCTTGGTTCTGGGGGACCCAGAGCGTGGCTCCTGGCTCCTAGGCAAGAGCAGCCTGGTGGAAAAGCCTGGCAGGGGGAGCTGCTTGTGTCATGGTGGCCGGGAAGCAGCAAGAGAAGGGAGGAGCTGGGGATGAGAATCCGCCCTTCTGCGTCTCACCCCAGTGACCTGCCTCCTGCTGCCTGGCCCTACCTCCCAATAGCGTTCGGCCATGAACTTAGCAGCTATTGGTCTTTTTTAAAAATGTATTTGGTTGTTGCAGGGCCTCACTACACAGTTCAGACTCATGGTGATCCTCCTGCTTCTAGCCTCTTCAGTGCTGGGATTACAGGAGTTGTCGCAGTGCCCAGGATTGAACCTTGGTCCCTGCACTTGCCTAAGCTTGCTTACGCAGGCACTTTAGTCTGCTGAGCTATCTCACTGGCCCTTGGTTATGAACTTAGCAGTAGAAGAGCATGGTGTCCCTAATCCTCTTCCTAAAGACCCACCTATAAACACATGAGACTTAGGGGGATATTTAACTTCGTGTTAAAATTAATTAATTAACTAATTTTGAGACAGGGTCTCACTATGCAGTCCAGTCTGGCCTTGAACTTGCTATGTAGCCAATAGTGGCCTTAAACTTGTGTTGATCCTCCTGCTTCATCCTCCCAATTGCTGAGATTACAGGAGTATGCCCCCACTCCCAGCTTTTGGGGACATTTTATTTTTATACTTTTTGTATTTAGGACATGGTCTACAGGGTGTCACTATGTAGATCAGATTCATAGTGATTCTCTTGTTTTCAGCCTCCCAAGTGCTGGGATTACAGGTGTGCGCCACCATGTCCAGTCTCAATTGCTGTCTCAGCGAGCCCCGTGGGTGGGGCCGGCACTGCAAGCCGGGGATCGAACCCTGGCCACTGCCCTCTGCGTATTGGAGATATTTTAGGTCTGAACATAGCACCTGTTCCCCCACCCCACCCAGGGATGTTTTGGAAGAGAATCACTGAACATTATCTCACACTACTGCAGATGACATAGACGTTGCCTGACAGTCGCTTCCTTACCCTCCTAGGCCTCATGCCAGCTCTACGTGACCCAGGATTGGCCTGGCTTGGCTGAGCAGAGCACAGGGTTAAGGATCTGATATGACAACTAATCCCCCAGGACAGTCTTGGACTCCTAGGGGTGTGGCAGGTCACATCTCAGTCACTGAGCCCTGCCAGCTCCCCAATCCATCCTATGCTCTCAGGCTGACGATGTTAGGTTAGCATGTGGTGCTATTTGGGTGTGATTTGGCCTTTGGGGGTCCCCAGGACTGGGATGTTAGCCCAGGAGCCTAGGTTTACCTCCCTCCTTCCATTCTTCCATGCATCAACCTACCTTTCCTTCCTTCCTTCCTTCCTTCCTTCCTTCCTTCCTTCCTTCCTTCCTTCCTTCCTT
>NDGN011538630.1:900-16450 GCA_002564285.1 Tympanoctomys barrerae | reverse complement strand
TTACTCTTCTCTCGTTGCTGGGACAAATACCCGACACTCAAAATGAAGGAAGGAAGGGTTTATCTAGCTCATTGTTACTGGAGGTTTCAGTCCATACTCAGCGGGGTCCAATGCAGAGTGGCTCATGGCAGAGAGCCACATGGCAGAGAGCAGCCATTCATGGTGGCAGCAGGGAGCAGAGTGCAAAGGGAGTGGCCACAGCTCAGGCAGCTAGCTAGCCTCTCTCCTTGCCTTACATTTTAATGCAAATTACCTGCCCCAGGGCAGGTTTAGCATCCACACCCACAATAATCAATCACAAATTCCAGGAGTCTTCCCATGACTGCATGAGGCTTTGGGGGGAACACCTAGACACAAACCATAGCAAATGAATTTTAGGACTGTTTTCTGTAGATGTGTGAAGTATGCTGTTGGTATTTGGAGTCAGACTGCAAAGATTCTTCTGGTTTGGAAGTATAGACAATTTGAAAATATTGGTTATACCTATTTAGGAACAATAGACACCTTTCCATTTTCTGAAGTCTTCATTCTCCTTTTTATCAGAGTACTGTAAACTTTTTTTTTGAAGTCTTTCACTTCCTTAGGTAGGAGAATTCTAAGCAATTTCACTTTTTCTTTTTTCTTGAAGCTACCATTAGTGGTATTGTTTTTATAATTTCCTTCTCATTTTGTTCATTACTGGAATACAAAAATGCTATTTTTTGTGTGGATCCTGCTTTGTTGGTAAAATCAGTTATTTATTCTAAGAATTCTGGGGGCAGTATTTGTGTCTTCTATATAGAATATCATGTCACCTGCAACTAATAACATAGATTTCTCCTTTCCAATATGTATCTCTTTTTATATCTTTATCTTGCTTGATCTCTCTGGCAAGTACAGTGATTGCCAGATTGTTTTCAATTACTTTATTGAGTAGAAGTGGTGATAGAGGTCAGCCTTATCTCATCCTGATTTTTAAAAATTCTTTTACTTTTCCCCCAGTTATTATGATGTTGGCTGTTGCTTAGCTTGTCATAAAGAGCTTCTCTGCAATTTAGATGTAGTCTTTCTCTACCTATTTTCTTCAGGTTTCTTATCATGAAAGAGTGTTGGATTCTGCTGAAAGCCTTTTTGGCATCTATTCCTGTTATCATGTGGTACTGTTTCTGTAATATACTACATTGTCTGATTTACATTTTCTGAACCATCCTTGCACTTTTTGGATGAAACCTGATCGTGATGTGTGATGCTTTTAGTGATGTTCTGTTTTTTATTTTCTACTATCTTGTTGATGGTGTTTGCATTTCATGTTCATTAAGAAGGTTGGCTTATCGTTTCCTTTTTTAATTAACTCTTTTTCTGGCATTAGATTCAGGGTGATTCTGGCTTCCATAAATGAATTTGGGAACACTCTAAACCTTTAAATTTCTTTAAAGGATTTGAGGACTTTGGGTGACATGACATTCTTAAAAGTTTTGTTGAATTCAACAGTGAATCCATCAGGGCCTGGGCTTTTCTTTAATAGCTAGATTCCTTATTACTGTTTCTGTTTCATTGCTTTTTATTAGAGTTTTCAGCATTTTTGTGTCTTCTTGGGATAGCATTGGTAATTTGTATCAGTGTAGGAATATGTCTATTTCTCCAAAATTTATTGTAATAGGCCAGCCAAATAGCTCAGTGGATTAAAGTGCCTGCAAGTGGGCACAGGGGCCGGGGTTTGATCCCCAGGCCTGCCCTGCTGGCCCCGCCCCTGGGGTGTGCTGAGCTGGCAATTGAGACTGGCTGTGGTGGTGCATGCCTATAATCTCAGCTCTTGGGAGGCAGTAAACAGGTGGATCCTACGAGTTTGATCTAATAGTGAAACTCTGAACACCCTGTAGACCCTTCCCTAAAGTACAAAAAAAGAAAAAGAAAATAAAAAATAATAAAATATTGGAATAAAAGTTTTCAGAGAAGGTATTTATTATCGTCTGGCTTTCTTCAGTGTCTTGCAGTTTTCTTGCGTGCTCCTCGCTGCCATGCCGTCCCACAGCTGCCCGGCTCCTGACGTGGGATTCCTGGTTGAGTCTACAGAGGACGACTCATACACAGGAGCTACTTTTTTCTTGCTGCCGTCAATATTCCTACTCAGGACTCTTGTTTTTGTTTCTTTTTGTTGCTCTATTTCTCCCGTTTGTTTTTGTGACAGGATTTCCCTACGTATTCTAGGGAGTTTCCCTTGAACTCACTGTAGCCACTGCAGGCCTTGAACTTGCCGTAATCTACCTGCCTCAGTCTCCTGAGTTCTGGAAAAACAGGCATGTACTACATTCCCAGATTTCTTTAACTGTTGAATGACTTTCTGAAATAATTTTTGTACCATTGACGTCTTTTGTTGGGTGTGTTCACTAAAGCCTCTGTTGTGTTATCTTAATGGTCCACTGATAGCTGTTCTTCAACAGATGGAACCAACCTTGTCCCAGGATATCCACAGGGGCTTTCTGTGCATGCTGAAGCACTTCTGAATCTCAGCCTCGCAGCTGTTGATGGATTTGGCTTGCAGGTCATTCTTGCATAGAATCTGAAATTTAGCTCAAATGCGTGATTTGGGGCCTTAAGCCTGGAAATGTAACTCAGTGGTCGAGCATTTGACTAGGTGCCTAAGGTCTTGTGCACACACATGACCCCAACTCTGTGGGATGGTGCTACGGACCTGGACTACTATGCCTGTGATGTACCATGGAGTGAGGCGAATGAAAGGACAGCAAGAAAATAGGAAGCTGCTTTCATTGTATGAGAGCTGTTTCAAGTAAAGTAGGTCATCATTTTGGTATTTGGCATTTCCAAATACCCTGTGAGCATTTCGTTCTCCAGATGCTCTCTTGGAACTTTTTTTTTTCTTTTTCCTGAACTCATCATTGCGTCTACCTTTGTGCACTAAACCAGGCATTGGCAAAGTTAAGCAAATTTCCTCAGATTGTTTCCAGTAAATGTACCTGGGAAAAGACTTCGTGGCTCTGAGTGGGATTGGATTAGGTGAAATAAAATGATCTTGCATGAAAGATCTAGATAGATCTCATAGGTCTAGAGACCTATGAGAGAGGGAAAATGGAAGCAGGTCCCTGGAATGATTCTTGGGAGAGCTTGAATATCATCAGCCAGCTTCCGGGCTGCCTACTGTTTGTTGTCACTATGACTCAGGAGACTGTTACAGTCACTGCAGAGCTGGAGAGAGTGGGTGAGAGGAGACAAGTGAAATCCTTATGGCATCCTCTTGAACCAATGCTCCTTGTATGACTGAAAGCCTCGTTGATTTTTAGAGTTCTGAAAAAAGTTGCTCCTTATAATTTGTACTAGTTTTAACTGCTTTCATAAAATTTTTTTTCCCAAAGACTTACTTCCAGCTTTTGTGCTGACCTCTAACTAGATTGGTGTGAGTTATGAAAGAGTTGGACAGAAACAGTAAAGCAGACTGAGAAGAGAAATAGGAGTGGAGAGAAAACTCTTTTCAGTTCTCTCAGGAAAGCCCTGCTGTACAGACTTGGTGTTCTATCTAGTAGCTAGTGACCACATTCGTCTAAGTTTAAAGTAATTGAAACTTAATTAAATTCAACATTTGGGGAAGTGTCAAGACTTCAAGGGACACGTGAATTCAATGTCAATGTCCTCATCATGGCAGAGTGCTTTAGAAAGAGTGTGTGTGACACTGCAGCTTGAACATCAGAATGAGACTGTGGAGGACTCCCCTGTGTGTGACGCTACATCTCCCTTACTCACTCATCTGTTGATGGATGTATTTCCTCCTTCCAAGATAAAACTCCAGTAATAAATTGTGCTGCTGTAAACATGGACATGCTTGTATCCTGTAATTTGATGCCTTTTAACACTTTGGGGGAGATAGGAGGAGGATAGAATGGAATGAGTCGAATGGAGTTTCAGTTCTTTGTGCTTTGATTAATCTTCACATCAATTCTATGTTGGTTTTTACTAGTTTACATGATTAGTTCTAATAATTCCCCAGATTATCTATTCTATTGTCTTAAAATTATTTTAATATACATGATAATTTGTTTCATCTATGCTACTAGTTCTTCAGTCCATCAAAAAGAAAGATTTATGCTATTGTGTTTGTTTCTTCTTTATAAGGTAACATTGGTTTTGTCTTATACTCTGATCAACTACTCTTAAGATAATGATACCCAGCATATTAACTATTGCTATCTGCTTATTATTTTGTTATAAAATTTTGTGTAGTTTTTATAAAACAAAAAAATATGTCATTGAAACTCTACTAGTATTTACCAAGTGTCTCATCTGAAACAAATAGGATACTTTCTAAGTATCAGTATCTGTGGTTTGGGGTTTTTGCAAGGTGAGCAATACAGTGCAGACACTTTATAATGGTATTTTATAATGAATCACCCAAGAATCATACAAGGAGTGCAAGAAATCTGTCCACATACATAAACACTAGAGATCCCTGCTGAAGGCCAAGATCCTATTATCCTACATGAGTCAATCTGGAAACCTACAGCTCATAACAAAGCCTCCTACAAGTCCTAGAGCCCACAGCAAAGTTTCATGCAGGCCCACTTCATGGAACTGTGCTGGAAAGGCCTGAAGGTCAGTGGTGACAGCTAGGAAGCCTATGCCAGAGGGGTGAAGGATCTGTGCTATCAGGCTGAGGGATATGAGCTGGAGCCAGGAAGCAGTGCTCAAGGTAAGCACCAGAGCTCCCCCAAAACTACCACAGCCATCTGCAGCAACAGTGATCTCCTCCAGTGATGAGGAAAGCTGAGCTCTTGTCAGGAAGGCCAATGTACACACTTCATGAGTCTGTGCAGTGAACCATCTGCCCCTCCAGAACCAGGAATCAATGCTCAAGATGAGGACCCAGCTTCTCCAAAGCGCATCGGGAAAGCCAGCAGACAAGGTCCTGCAGCAGAGCAGCCCAGGAGAGCTAGCAGCTTCCAACAGCTCCAACAGCTTCTAGGAACAGCATCCCTAACAGCATTGCAGAAGCTTCCCCTGTTCTGCCTTTATGCTGCCTGCAACAATCCTCAGGTGAGCCTCCCACGCCCAGCACCACACTAGTTTAGATGAGATGAGATGAGACGAGATCGGGCATGTTTAGGCTGGTATGGCCGTAGATACCATGCTAGTTTAATTCAGCTGGGTGTAGTAAGTCGGCCATCTGTTAGAAATCCACTACATAAGAATATTTTAAAAGTAGGGAGTATGAGAGTATATTTTTAAAAAGACATACATGCATTTTGCCTAGACTCCAGCTCATGGCAGATAGTCAAGAAGTGCTACTTCCACTCTCCTTCCCTGACACACACTTGGCAGGCTTACCTGCCCTTGAAACACTTGAAACTCCCTTCTCTTATGGTCCTGGAGAGTGTGGATTAAATGTTTCTGCCTGTGAGAGCAAGTATGGAGAGGCCTTGCAGGAAGAAAACCAGTTAGCCACCCTTAGGGCTTTGGTATTCCAGCGTCACAGTTCTGCCATTCTGTGATGACCAAGGCTCCTCCCCTGCAGCACCACCCCTCGCTGTAGCTGAGGCCTCTCGCTGAGCCTGGTCTTAGACCGTGCCCCACTCCCCATTTATAGAGACATTGACCTGCAAGTATATATTTCTTGTCTTATAGTTAAGTGTTTATGTATTTTTAATTGAAAAAAATACAATTACTGGTTCTTTGAACATTTGCGTAAGTATTTTAGTATTTAAGAAACAAGATATATATCTTCTTCATTGCTAATTAAAATATACTCTTTCTTTGCAATATTTTTTCCTTAAAATCCTGAAACTAGAAGAAATAGGGTTGGACACTAAAAGCTGTGGATTCTTTACTGGTGCTTTTCAATGATCACTTTAAGTTTCAAGGAAAATGAATATTCCTTGCTGGATAACTCCCAGGATTTATGGAAAAAGGACAAGACTGTCACCAGTGATATAACTTTCTTATTAAGCTAGAATTGCACAGTGGGAAATGAACGTTGGCTCTTTGAGGAACGAGGCTATCAAAGGACAACCAATAATGTGGCTGGTCTCCTCCAGCCATCTCCTGAAAAGTGAAGGAGGCCAGCACCATATCATGGTAGTTTCTTTCAAAGCTAAAAGCTGTCAAATGAAACAGTGTCGGCAGTAGGATATTTCAAAGCATAATAAAAACTACACATATTTTCTTGAAGGAACAAAAACACATAGGATCTGTTTTTCCCCAAGGGAACAAAACATTATTATTTTCAATATGCTGGAAACTTGCTATACTGTTGTTTTACTACATAATAAACTCTGACTTACACAACTGTCCTACACTGAGTCAAGGTTTCAACATTTATCGGCCAGTATGTTGGTTCTTCATATCATTTTGAAGGAGGAAATTTTTCCAATAGTTACTCCTATTGAGATGCAGGGACTGCAGGATCAGCAAGACAGCTCAGCAGTCTAAAGCACCTGCTTAGGCAAGTTTAGGCAAACACCCAGGGACCACGTTTTGATCCCCGGCACCACATACCACACCAGCCCCACCCCAGGGCAGGCTGAGCTGGCCCCATAAAATAAAATAAAATAAAATAAAATAAAATAAAATAAAATAAAATAAAAACAGAGACTACGAAGCAATAACCAAATATGAGAGCTGAGAGGAAAAGAAAAACACAGTTTTCTTGCCTCACCAGTGAAGCAAAAGGTGAGGTGTCACCAGGATTAATATTTTAGAAAGATGATGTAGAGACTGCTGCTCAGTGCTGCAAGCCCAGACTTCCTACTGTGTGCTGTTGGATGAATTCAAAGCAAAAAAGAGCAGGACAGGGGAAAGGGTGAGGGGCAAGGGGGTGGAAATGCCTGCCTGAGGTGCATATTCTGAAGTGTATAGAAACAGATACTCTGAATTGCGTGGTGGCTCGTTGGGGCCGTTGGGTGGCGAAGGTCACATTTTGAATTTGTGCTACTGTGCACGGAACTTCCCAGTTCTTTGTCTCCACAGGATCCAAAATGAAAAAGAATACTGAGACATTGCTGAGAAGAAGGGCGAGATAAGGACTTTGTGGACTGAACTTCAGCTAGAATTTGAGGCCCAAGGGTTTGCTGGTTGATTTGGATGGGACTTGGAGTCAACCCTTCGTAGCTAATACTTTCCCTCCAGTTGTCTGGAATTAAACATAATTAAAACTTCTATACATATGTACCTTATTTGTAAAAATAAAGCTATCTGGGGCTGCAGATATGGCTTTGTGGACAGCGACCACCTGGCAAGTGCAAGGTCCTGAATTTGATTCCTAATACTGAGGGGAAAAGCTATCTGATAAACTGAACTCTGCCCTCTTTTCAACCTAGGTAGTTTACAATACTTTAGGATTTGGGGGGCACTTCTAGGTTTCATTAATTAGGAATTGAGAAATTGCCCTCTACTTACCTTGGTACAAAATGCAGAACAAAACCTGACACTATAATGTGTTGTGTGCTTCTCGTGGATAGAATACTGTAGCCATGTGCTACTGAAAGTCCCCCCAAAACAGTGTCATAATTCCTTGGTAGCTCTTAGTGAGGTAGAGGCCAGACTTTTGTCCTGATAGTGCCCTCCTGTGTTACTTCATAGGGACAGAGGCTACTATGGGGTTATAAACAAGACCTAAAATAATTAATTATAAAACTCTGTAATAGAAGGAGTTCTTAAGATTTATGAAAAGCTGGCCAAGATTATGTTTGGGATCTCAGGCACCTGTAGTCTTGGTTTTGATTAGCTACAAACTATAACACCAATGAATATCCTAAGTGTATTAGACCACTTTCTGCTGCTATAACAAAGTATAAGAGACTGGATAATATAGAATGAAAAGAGCTTTATTTAGCTACAGCTAAATAGCTAAATATTGAGGTTGAAGGGCATGGTGCTGGGATCTGCTCAGTTCTGGTGAGAGTGCCCTTCCCTGTATTATGTGAAAAATGACACCATGGTGGGAACAAGTGTTAGCATGAGAGATCACATTTCAAGAGAAGAAGTTGGAGAGAAATTCTGGTTCCAGTCTTACTCTTCTATGAAAATGCTGGCTCCCAGGAACCAATTCTATCAAGTGATTAGCAGTTTTCTCTCCCAAGGGCATCATCCCTGGTGGCCCCAACACCTCCCACAAGGCTCCACCTCTCAATAATGGAAATTGGGACCAAACTTCCAACCCATAATCTTTGGAAGAAAAGTCACACAGAAACCATAGCTTGTGTTTCTATCTTTCAGACAAATCTCCCTGTCGTCTGTATCTGTGTTAGAAAAGATAAAATCTTCACATCAGTAAAATAGATCCTGCCTGGCAAGTTGCAAGGGATATATATCTCAGACTCCACACCAGATCTATCGAATGGGCAACTTCATTTTTAAATGCATTCCTAGGAATTTAGATCCAGGTTTGGCCAACTCTGACAAATTTTGCCACAAAATCGCAAGGCCTATGGTTCCTCAGTAGGGAGTTGGCCCTGATAGCTAGGCGTGAACAAGTGGGAGAAAAATTACTAGCAAAGAAGCAGTGGTGGCTAGATAGGCTGTGAAGGATTTCCTGGCTATGTCCAAGAAAAGCACACCGTGAATGCGAGACACGGCCTGGGGGCCCTCCTACCCCAACAAAGACTCATTTGAGAAGGTCTTAATTGAAGGCTAATTCATGCCAGTGAAAGTCTGAAAAAGCTGTGGGATTTTAGGATTAGTAGGTTGAAATTAAGTGTTCTGAATTTCCATGTTGGTGTTCAGGAGAGATTTTGAAATAATAGGCATTCTTGTGTGGAACGGACCTAAGAATTTTGTTTTTTGTATTTGTGCCTGCGCAATATGATGAAAGGAAAATATTTCCCACTGTTGGTGTGTTTTCTTATTTATTTGTTTATTTATTTATTTTTATATTTTAGGGAAGGGTCTACAGGGTGTTCAGGGTCTCACTACTAGATCGGACTCAACCTCCCAAAAGCTGGGATTACAGGCACGCCACCCACATCCAGTCTCAATTGCTGTCTCAGGGAGCCCCAGGAGCAGGGCTGGCGCAGCAGGCTATGGGATTGAACACCCCCCGCCCCCTCCCCCACCCCGACCCCACCCCCATCCCCACCCCCATCTCCACGCCTGCTTGCAGGCGCTTTAATCTCCTGAGCTGTTTGGCCGGCCCTTTTAATACATCTTTAGATATGTTCAAATGCTGGAAAAGTATGCCACATACTTTTTGTACTACTTTTGTATGTTTCCTTCACAATACTTTGTCAGCTCTAATGACTTAAATTTGATTGGCAAACAGTTTAAATTCTCCTCCCTGTTTTGATGCTGCGCCCTGGTAGGTCGCGGCTTTGTTAGTCTTGCTAACAACTGTGTTTCACGCAGAGTATATGTACCTGTTGGTGTGCGGAAGATCGCAGTTCCTAGATAGAATAAACAATGTCATGATAAAAAAGCAGGGGATGAGCGAGACAGAGAAAGAGGGATGGGCCGGCCTAGCTGTCTGAAGGGCGGGTCAGATGCACGAGGGAGGAGTAGGGCGCTTCAAGAGAGGGGTGAGGTGGAGGAGACTAAAGCAGCAGGTGAGAAGGGGAGGTGATGGGAAAGAAAGGAGTCCGCTGGAGGGGGCGCGTGCTGCTCAGGTAAGCAGCTTTCTGTCGATGCTTAAAGGAAAATATTAGCAACAGGAAACAGTTCCCAAAAAAGAAAACCAAGGACATGTGCTCTCTAGCTCACTGGACGTATAACATATACAGGGCATGCAATTATTGCACTGGCTGTCCCCAAAGTGGTGGCACTCACTATACTCATGAAATGTGGCTTGTAATTGTTTCAGTTATCATTTAATTAGTTTCTGTTTAAAAACATTACTGGAAAAAGATAATAAGAGAATTACAATGAAAATTTCTCAAACTGGTTGAACAAATTACCTAGTAAGTGAATTAGTTGTTGGTAGTTTCAAGCAATGACGTAAAGTACTAATTATTCTGTATCACCCAGGATTACACGGGGAATGGGTAAATTTATTTACCACTATTAATGGTTTTAATTAGTACAATGGCAACACTTAGTGAATTCCGAAACACTCAGTAACGGGTACTTTTTTTTCATATTTCCAACCTCGACATGTGCAGAATTTCTGCACGTGGTAAAATGACCTTGTTTGTAGAGTGCAGAAGCGAATGGACAAAGAAGCAGGAGAAAGCCATGAGGCAGCTGCTCAGGAGCAACGACTGGGCTCCCCCTGGCCATAAATATTTATAAAGAATCTACCATGAACACAGCACTCTAAATCAACATCTGAAGTCAGGTCCTTGGGAGCAGAGCGCTCAAGTGGGGGATGCGTTGGGGGGTGTTAGAATCGTCTCTGCCGCTAGGAGGCAGTCTTGGGTCGGTCAGTTTCCCAGCCAGGGCCTTCGTTTCCAGCTTGTGGAAGTCTGGGTTTGGTTTTTTGATTTTTTTTTTTTTTTTCTATTTTCAGTCTGCAGTTACGACAGTAGGAAGGCTCTTTTTTATTTTATTTTTTATTTTTTTCATAATTTTATTGATAAATAACAATTAGACAGTTTCAAATCAAATCGCTAGGACAGTTTCAATAATAAACACACTGCATACATTCCTCTCAGTGGTTAATTGCTGGACAAGATTTTGAAATACCGATTTCTCCAATTCTTTGCACGCTCATATAACACTTTATGTGAATATGTATCTTTGAGATATGGTGCATCGCTTAATTCTTATTTTTGTTTCAACTTCTAGAAATTGTTTTCGATTTATATCACAGCTGTAGATATTCCTAAGTACAGTTCCCATTTCAGTTTACGTGTACACAGTAGGGGTGAAGGCAATCAGAGTGGCGATTCACATACTCTCCGTCAGCGTGGGGTTCAGGATAAAGGGCTGGAGGCCCTTTTTCTTTTATCACAAGGCTTTTTTAAAAGGACATGCACGGACACATAGGATTACTGATCTCCCAGGAGCCAGGGCACACTGAATGCTCATCATTTTCTAATTATAATGAGAAATAATACCTCTTTGGACTTGAATATAAATTCTTAAAGAGGAATTTGCTTTCGAATTCAAAACCCTTTTGGCTGCATTGAAAGGATTATTAAGAAGATGCATAAAGGTAAGAGCGTGACTCTAAAACATACGCTCCTGTCCACACATTTTCTACCCTTTACTGGCCGGAGTTCTGGCCCCACCTCCTTCCCTGAAGGGATTCATTTTCAAAAATCCTCAGAAAACACTTTTATGAAATACTCTTTTGTTTAACTAACAAGTAAAGTTCTGGAAAGTCATGCAAAGTGTTAAAACTGTATTTGCACGTGGCAGTGATAGTTTAAGAAAAAATATATTTAGGCTATACATACATTTAGATCCCCAAACATATGCATTTACTCTGATTAGGTTTTTAATAATGAGGTACAATGTTACTGTTATCACTAAACACTTAGGTCATTGTTTAAGATGCACATCCTCACTTTTATTGCTATTTTATTTATTTTTAAATTTATTTTGAAAAATAAAAACAAAAGCAAGAACAAAAAATCAGAAACAAAGACAGAAACATGGAAACATATAACAATACATATGTTACAGATTTTCAAAACAAGAATAGGTGTTTAACAATGGTTGATACATTGTCTATTTTTATCATCAAATCTGTTGCTCAGATTAACAGATATAGTTATGTAAGACTGGACAAATGATTGAATATTACTGCTTGCTTTGAAGAAACTTTAAATGTTTATTCTTGCCTTTCCTTTTTTCTTTTTTTTACATTTTTAAAAATTTATTTTAAAGAGAGTATATTAACAAAATTGATAGGATGTTAGAAACAGTGCACATGTTGCAGACCAAGATGACAGGTATTCGAGCACAGTTTTTGTATTACATGCTGCTGTCCTTGAGGTAGTTGCTCAGATCATGGATATCATACAGAGTTAGTCAAGGTGAAAATTCTACACATTAATTGCTATTTTAAGACATTTAATGGAAACTTTTAATACAATCCACCTCAGCCACCTTGTGCATACACTTGCATGCTTTTCCCCTGCATTTCCCCCTATCTTTTCTCCTTTCGTCTTCATCACTTAACCCTTCATAGGTAAGTGGATACCACTAGAGGCTATACTCCTAAGTAAAATAAATCAGACCTACATGTGTAAATATCATATTAACTCCCTCATGTAGGAACCTGAAAAAAGAAATAAAGCCTAAAAGGTATAACAGATATAGTAAAACAGAAAGAAATGGAACTTAAAGATTCTTGCTATTTTATAAATCTCTTTCCAGCTATATTCTGAACTCGTAAGGACAAGAATCCAGTCTCACAGGGTGTTCATTGTTGCTTCTAAGTAAAACACACTGCAAAGTGTGGTAGGACATTAATTCATGTCTGCTCGTAACAACCTACACTCTTGTACTTAGATCATAGCTACACATGATCCTTAAAATAACACAAGATAATTAAAAATATAAAACATGGAGCTTAAAAGTAATTTTTAAGTAGCAAATGATATGCAGTGCAAACACAGTGCAGTGCACAACCATAATTGTTCGGTTTCGTGGATTCTCACAAAGTAAACACTCCATGCTCCATGTTACAGGTCAAAGGGAACAGGAACAACCTCTCAGAGCCTGCCATGACCCTCTCTGTGGCTGTCCTGGACCAATAAGCACATACTATGCTGTTTTCTACCCATGATGGTAGATGTCATATGAATTTAATCACAAAGAATAAATTACTAATTTTTTAAAAATGTATTTGCTTGTTGCAGGGTCTTACTACACAGCTTGGATTCATGGTAATCCTCCTGCTTTCAGCCTCCCCAACACTGGGATTACAGATGTGCACCATTATACCCAGACTGTGGCCAGCTCAGCCCGCCCTACAGGCAGGGTTGGCACAGCATGTGGTGCCAGGGATTGAACCCGGTCCCTGCAGTTGCCCAAGCTTGCCTAAGCAGACACTTTAGTCCATTGAGCTATCTCACTGGCCCAAGTTTTTGAATTTCATTACTTAGTATTATGTGTATTTGAGATTTATTCATATTTTTATATAACAGATGAATATTAGTTTACAAGAATACTATGATCTATCAGATTCACAGATGGCTAAAAAACAGATTTCTGCAAGTCTTTGCATTCACAATTATTGAAATGATCTACACTTCAATACATGTCTTTTGTTGAATATATTTACACACTTAGGTTGGTTACATTTATTTTTATTACTTTTTCCATTCTAAACATTTTATTTTTTAAGCTTTTATTAGTATATGTTTGCAATACATGATGATTACAGCAAGAGTTGGCACATGTCCAAAATGCATCTTAATTCTTTTTTGAACTTTTTTTTCTGTATTTAGTACAGGGTCTACAGGGTCTCACTACATAGATCCGACTCATGGTGATCCTCCTGTTTACAGCTGTCCAAGCGCTGGGATGACAGGTGCGCACCTCCATGCCCAGTCTCAATCACCATCTCAGAGCACTGCGTGGGCAGGGCTGCACCGCATGCCAGGGATCGAACCCCCGGCCACTGCACTCTGCCTAAGCAGGCACTTTAGTCCACTGAGCTATCTGGCCGGCCCTCCATCTTAATTCTTATGTCTCCTTCTGCACTTTTATAAACCCTCCCTCCCTGGTGCTTTTCTCTTTCTCTTTATCCAACCTCTAATTTCTATCGTGCTCTATATCTGTATTTTGTGATTCTCACTCCACAAACACAGCTCTGTGCAACACTTAGGCTAGTGTTTTCGACTTATTTCATTTCATGTTAGGGTCTTAACGTTCATCCATTTTCCTACAAATGACTCATTTATCCTTGTTTATGGGCTAGTTGTCCTCCATTGTGCATAAATACCACATTTTCTTTATTCTTTTATCCATTGATGGAAACGTAGGCTGCTTCCAGGGTCTAGTTATTGTGAATCGTGCTACTGTAAACATGGGTGTTCAAATGTCACTGTGATATGGCCACTCTAGCTCTTTGAGGAAAATACTCACTAGAGGGACAACTGTGTGGAAAAAAATTCATTTCTTGAAGAATCTTGATATTGATTGCCCTAGTGGTTGTGCTAATTTACATTCCCACAAATAAGCTAGAAGTATCATTTCTTCCATGCATTCTCACCACTAATTGGCGTTATCTGATTTCTTAAGGGTGTCTGTTCTTTCTGGGGTAATATGGAATCTCAATATTGTTTTAATTTACATTTCTCTAGTAACCAGAAATGTTCAACAACTTTTCGCATATTTATCAGCCATTTATACTACTTCTGATAAATATAAATTCATTTTCATTGTGCATATTTTGATTAGGATTTTTATTGTGTGAGGTCTAATTTTTTTGAGTTCTTTATAGAATAAGTCCTCTGTCTGAGGAGTAGCTGTCAATTCCTTTCTATTCTGTAGGTTGTATCTGTTAGGTATCACCCCCTGCAACTGACCAGACCAGGCATTCTGACACAAGTGGAGGACTTACTGCGAACAGCAAGCAGGCTGGATGTCTAGCGAATCAAGACAGCAGCAAACAAGGTAAAGCACAGAAATCTTAAGGTGTTAAGGTATTTAATGGGGGGCAGGGATTGTCAGCTGGAACAGTTGAGGGAGAACTAATCTTGGCAGGGCTACCTGGTCTATGAGGGACTTTTAATGTTGACAAAGGACAATTTCTATAGTTGCTCGCCCAGGTCAAAGTTGGGTGGACCTGTGCTGCGGTTTGGAGTTTGGCTTTATGTGGGGCTAAGGGGGGGAGAGTTGGGGGGGTAGGATGCCTGGGAAACCAAGAGGGAGAGTGTTTTATGGGCAGAGACCATGGGGACTTTGAATCCTGACCTATCCGTATCTTTATTCTATTGGTGATTTCCTTTACTGTGCAAATGTTTTTAATTTATTGTTACTCCATTTGTTGATTTTTGGATTATCTCTTGTGCAACTGGGTTTTTGTTCACAAAGCCCTTGCCTGTGCCTTTGTCTTCAAAAATTTCATGGATTTTAACTTCCAGCAAAATTAATGTTTCTGTTTTAATATTTAGATATTTGATTCATTTTTAGTTTAGTTTAGTACATAGTTGGAGACCTGGGTCCAGGTTCATTTGGCAGATTTCCCCAGCTGGTTTTCCCAGCAGTATTTGTTAAAGGAACTATCATTTCTCCAGCATAAGTTTTCTACACTTTTGGCAAAGGGCTGGTGGGTGAATGTGCCTAAAGTTCCTTCTACATCTGCTATTCTGTTTCTTGAATACATGTATCTGTTTTAGTACCAGTACTATGCTGTTTAGCTCACTGTGGCTTTATACTATAACTTGAAATCTGGAATTGTGATTCTTCATATCATGCCCTTGCTGCCTAGGATTGCTTTTACTCTTCTGGGTCTTTTCTTATTACATAGAACTTCTAGGCTAGTTTTCTCCAGCTTTGTAAAGAATGATATTGGCATTTTGATTGATACTATACTGTTCATATATTAGTTGGGAAGTGTGGCCATTATGACTACATTAGTTTTTCCCATTCAAGAGTAGGGACTGTCTTTGCATTTTTGTATGTCTTCTTTGATCTCCTTTTTCAGAGAACTAATTTTTTTTTTTTTTTTTTTTTTTTT
>NDGN011538623.1:363-24530 GCA_002564285.1 Tympanoctomys barrerae | reverse complement strand
AATAACCCAATATAGTCCAATAGTCCATAATAGTAGTGGGTTATCAGCAGTACTGGCAATGTCAGAAGTTGTTGGTTTGAGCCTTTTACAGCTCAGCATATTAACATGGCTTTACTTTTTATACCTTGTGATTATATCTAACTGCTTATTAATGTGTGTTTTTCTTCATAAAATCCATACAGTTTTATGTCCTATTTTTTAAATTTTAACTTTTATCAAGCAGTTTTTTTAAATACTTGATTTAATTGACAAATGAGAGTCCATTACATGGATGGAGCACAGTTATAATTCTCTCTCTCTCTCTCTCTCTCTCTCTCTGGCAGTACTAGGAATTGAACCCAGGGATACATCCCCAGCCCTTCTTTTTACTTTTCATTTTGAGGAAGGGTCTCACTAAGTTGCTAAATTGTTCAGGCTAGACTAGAATTTAAAATCTGCCTCCCTCAGCCTCACAGTACTAGGACTAGGCATGCACTACCATAATACCTTCAGGTTTTTTTAATTAGACATTAATCAGTTCCAATTTTTCTCAAACTAACACTTCCATTAACACTGGAAGAACAAATTTGTGCATGAATTTGATCATTTATTTGAATTGGTTTCATAGATGTAGACTTACTGGCTCAAAAGGCATATATATATAGTGCAGGATTGCTTCCTGGAAATGTACCAGCTTAATTTCTTTCCAATAATATTATAACTTTAAAGTATGCCTGTCAATTGGATGAAAAGGTTATCTTGTTTTAATCTATGTATCTTTGACTAGTAGGTTGAAATTTTCCCAGTACAAGGAAAATTCCCAGTGTAAGCATGTCCATTTACATAGTCTGTCTTATTCTCCTTGAGCTGGTGCCTCTCCTTATTTCCTTTGAAGTGACTAGGAATTCCTCCATAAATCTGGAAAATAGATAGCATGAGGCTGGGTGGGGTGCCACCTCACTCCAAGTCTCCCTCTCTAAAGGAAGCTGTCCAGGTGCATGGTGGACAGTGGTTCCACCTTTGGTTCTTGGTGGGCTGCTGGAGTCCAGTGACAGCTAATGATCTCCATCTGCTGGGCTCAAAGGACAGGCACCTCAGGGAAAGGGAAGGGAACTTCAAACTTCAGGTTGGCTTGAATAACATGTATTAAATGTCAAGGACTTTAACCAGGCAGGAGTGACTCATTAACTCCCAGTCACCCATCAACGCCTGCCAGCCAGATTCAGCTAGGGAGGGCAGGCTGGTGCCAGGGTGGTGGTTTGAATGTGTCTTCACTTCTGAATGTGAATGTAATTCCTCTTCAATGCACGTTGAAGCCTTGACTGTGGAATTCTTCTCAAATAATTTCCACCTGTCGTTTTTCTTTGCGTCCTCAGGCATGTCCACCCTGCTATTTGTCTTTTGGTTGTGTTTGCATGAATACCATGAAGTATCATATTTCCAAGAAGACTTTTCCTTCTGTTCTCTGAGGATCCCTCTTTAATAGTGGTTGGTTCCTGTTTTATAGAGTCATTAAGCCTATGGCCATAACAATAGCACTTACCCCATGGGAAAATTATGTGACTTAATGGAAATGGAATTTGTCAAGCACTCAAAACAGTGCTTAGCATACTCTTAAGCTTTGTGCCCGGTATACAATGAGAGCTCATCAAGTTACCTGTTGTACTGACTGCGGAGCCATTGAAACTTTTCCAAGACAATCTGGAAGTTCAGGGGTTGTGTCTATGGCCTCTGGCATGCTGCCTGCTTCCTGCCTCACATAACAATCCAGAAGCCTGAATCCTTCTGGTCTTCCCCAAGGCAGTAGATATGGAACATTTCCACATCACAGAAAGTTCTTCTGGACAGCACTGCTCTAAAATTCTAGCAATGCTTCAGGGATTGCTGAGATGACTAAAAAACAGCCCTGACCCCAAAGAAGGCATCTGTTGACTTATCATGTGCAGATTCTCCTTCACTGATGTTGGGATTATGTCCCAATAAAGCCATTACAATGTGACAACATCAAAGTTTAAAATCTATTTAATACATTTAACCCCTAGAACACCCAAGCTTAGCAGCACACTGCACTGTAGGCTAAACACTGCTACCACTGTGATCATGTCCCCTCCCTGCCCAGTTGGATGAGAAGTGACTGCATATTGTTAACCTGGGAAGAAACCAAACTTCAAAGTGCAGTTTCTGCAGAATGCTTATCACTTTGGTGCCATAGCAAAGCTTAAAAAATTGTATGTCAAACCATTATAAGGCAGGGGCTATTAATATTAATGAAAGACTTTCAGATGGCAAGAGGATATTGTGACAAACAGGATGGGAACATTCCTTTTTTTCATAGACTTTCTTGCCCTTTTGCAATAAATACTCAAAATATTATTGGCTTAAATAAGCTAGACTTATGATTTCCTCTGTCCTGACATCCCACTCTGCTGACATGGTCCTGTGTCCTGAAGCTGTCTGGATCTATATTGCTTCTCCCTATGGCTTCCCACTCTTCAGAGTGTTAGCCTCGTCTTGTAGCATCATCCCTGCCCTTAAAGGTTTACTGAGACATTGAAGATTCATCCCCACAACCACACTGTAATTAGCACAGAGGAGGGAAGACATGTTAAGGGCCCAGACTGCCCATGTAGGAGCGTAGTGTGGGGCAGCAACAGTTGGGCAGACTCCACCATGCCTGGTCCTTAGCTGGGCGACCCCAGGAGAAGCATACCCTAGACCTGGAAGTGTGGCATCTAGAGGCCCTTCGAGAGCAATACATCTCACAGCATCACTTGGTGGGGATCTGAGCAGGAGGACACCCACAGCCAGAATACCACAGGGACTGTCCCAATTTTACAGACAGAGGTGGTGGAACACAAGGGATATGACCGGCCAGGTGGTACACAAACAAGAAGTATTAGGATCTGGGTTGAAATTCAGGTAGTTCTAGTGCTTGGGGCAATCCAAAGCAAAGTGGTCTCCTTGGGATGGGACAATGGGAGTGGTTGGACTGTTAGCAAGGCTCATACTGTCATGCCTGAATGACAGGATAAGTTAGATTGTGGTAGTCATGGACAGCTCCTGGCTAGGACGATCCCTCTGGATGGCAATGCACATTCCACTGGGCAAGGATAAAAGTGGTAGAGCTGGTGGGGTGGGTGGCATGGGCTTCCACTAGTGCACCAGCCCTGAGATCAATGGGCTGAAGTCACTGAACATGACTCTGGGTGAACAGGCACTGGGAGTGCTGATGACCTGAGGTGCCCAGCTCTTATGGATTGACTTACATTCTCCAAAATCCATAGGCTAAAGTCCTAATGCCCAGTGCCTCCAAATGTAGCTTTATTTGAAGAGAGGGACTTTAATGAGATAAGTTACAATGAAGTCATGGGGAGTGGTTCCTCATCCAATATGATGGGTGTCTTTTTAAATTAAAATATATTTTTATGTATTTGTTTACTTGGTACAGGGTCTCGCTACACAGCTCGAACTGATAGTGATCTTCCTATCTCAGGCTCTCCAGTGGTGGGATTAAAGGCCTAAGCCACCACACCCAGAAAGGCATGCAGTACCAGGGATCAAACCTGGGTCCTTGTGCTTGTTAGGTGGGTGCTTAGATTGCCAAGCTATTGCCCCAGCCATGATGGGTTTTTATAAGAAGAAATGAAGAGACAGATACACAGGGGCTACCAATGTGAGGATACATAGAAAAGAAAGCATCCACAGACCTAAAAGAGGGGACAGAAACCACTGCTCTGGTGATTGAAGGAGACAAGGTAAATAAAATAAAACATCCACAATAAATTAGAAGATAATATACAATACCAAGAAGAAAAGTTAAGTAGGATAGGGAACAAGGAAGTATCACGAGGTATATTAACATTTTAGATTGAATGACTGATTCAGCGTTCCCTAAAAGCTAGTGCTTGAATAAAACACGAAGGATGGGAGGGAATCAAGTGAATTCTAAGGGGAGAGCTTCTCCAGGTGGAAGAAAGCAAATGCAAAGGTCCTAAGGTGAGGCATGGCTTATGTGAAAGAGGACAAGGACGTCACTGTGTTTGAAGTAATGTGAGCAAGGAGGAGAGAAGAAGAGATTCTCACAGATGGAATGGAGGCCAGATCCTGTAGGGCACTAAAGATGACCATGAAAACTTGAATTTTACTTACTCTGTATGAAGCGGGATCCCTGGGAAGTTTCTGACTGAAGAGAGACATAATCTGACTCAGGTTTTAACAGGATCTTCACTAATTTTCAGTTTTTGAGTAGCACACTTCCTGTGTACTGAAGCTGCTAAGGATACATTTTAATTTCTAAGATGTTTCTGACTTTTTCCTGCATTCTTCCCCCAGGGGCTAGGAGACATTGGACTAAGAGTATGTGAAGAATGAAGAACCAAAGGCAGATGGAGAAGTGCTTCAGTAATGCCTGACACCGCCCTAGCCAGAGACAAAATGCTGAGTAACTAAACTTTGCAGACTTCTGTTTCTGGCTGTCTATGAAAACAAGGAATGTGTCCATCCCATTTGTCACAATATCCTTTTGCCATCTGAAAGTCTTCATTAATACTAATAGCCCCTGCCTTGTAATGGTTTGACTTACAATTTTTAAAACTTTGCTATGGCACCAAAGTGATAGGCATTGTGCAGAAACTGCTTAAAAAGATTAACACAACCCACTTGTTTTACCCGTACATGCCAGACCTGCCATAATGCTGCAAGTGGCCATGGCTTCTACAAGCTAGGAAGCTTATCACCATTCTCAACACGCGTCCCCTCCAAGTCTTCTGCTCAAGTCCTGGGTTGGCTGCTGGTGGCAACTAAAGCTGCATCCCTCGCACTAACCTGAAAAGATTTCCAGATTGTGGGTCAAGCCAGTGTAGATTCACTAGCTACAAATTTCTACTCCAGCCACATCATCTGAAGAAGCAGGGGAAGGTGCTCCTCACCTCCCAGTGCCATGGGGAAAAGGGCATCAGTACCACAGAAGGAGCTGTCTGTCCGTGTGCCCTAAGGTGTCTGGAAGACGCTCTGTTGGGCAGACATCTGGCCCTGGCTCATCCCTTTCCTCTTTCTGCCAGCTGTGTGACTGGGGAAGGCATGTGCCCTCTCTCAGCAAGCTGCTTCATCTGTAAAATGCTTAGCTGAGGACCCAACTGGAATGTGGGCAAAAGGGCACAGCAGGGACCTGGCACCCACAGTTCACGTGTTTCCCTGACAGGATCCCTTTTCCTATATCTAAGCTGGCAAAACCGCGTCAGGATTGCTTTGGGTTAGAACAGTGGGTGATGCGCCTTTGTAGGCGAAGAAGCGCCACCGTGTAGTCTTTAGCAAAGTGCCCCAGAGACAGCCAGTGCTCTGAAGTAGGGGGTCAGCGAATCCAACACAGTCCAAAAGGCCCAAAACACAGCGCAGTATACTTTCTGGAAGATGACTGAGATCTTTAGGCGGAAAAACCATGTACCTTATTTCTCCGACATGCCCCCCTAATAAAATTTCTAACTTAATCTGGAACTGAACGGGAAAAACAGTGGCTTGTACCAAGCTGAGGGTGGTAGGAGATGGCGCAGACAGATCCAGCCCAGACCCAATGCGCCGCCCCCAAGTGGACTTAGCTGGAGGACCCTCCCAGGGCTTTTCTGTGTCCTGAGGCAGTCACACGTTCTCACTCGGAGACCAAACTTTAGAAGCGACCCTCGCGGACAGCGAGTCCACGGAGAAAGGCAGGGAGTAGGCAAGTAGATGGCTGCGGGCCCGGCCGGCAGTGGACTCGGCTCGCGCAGATCAGACAGCAGCCGCGTGCACAGCCACAGCTGTGCTCTCTCCCCAGCGCCCCGGCAAAGCGAAGGCGGGGACTGGGGCGGGGGCGGGGCCCGGGCGGGGCGGGGCCGTGACGCGCGGCGCTGGCCAATGAAGCGCGCGCCCGAGGCCGAGCCTCCTGCGAGCCTTCTCGGCGCCCGTGGCGTCACGTGAGCGGCGGGGAGCGAGCGCAGAGAGCGGCGGGCTGGCGGCGGAGAACTCAGCCACAGCGACCCGCGGGCCAGCGGGGCGAGCGAGCTCGGGACCCGCCGCGGCTCGGCCCGCGGCCGCGGCCGCCCCAGGAGCAGGGCCGCAGTACCAGCTCGGTGCAGGCCGCGGGGCCGCAGCACCGCCAGGGCCTGGCCGCCCGCCAGGCTTGCGCCAAGTTCAGGTGGGAGAGGCGCGGCGGGGCCGGGTGGCCGCGTGGACGCGGTCCGGTGTCACCAGGGGGCTGGCCTGGACGGGGAGGAGGCGCCGCCGTCTTCTGAGTGCGGCGTCCGGGGTTCGGTGCTGCTGCCCGGGGAAATGTGGGAGGAGTGGGAAGCCCCACACCTGACTGGAGGGGCCCGGCCGAGCCCGGAGGGTGACCCCTAGTCGCCCCCCACAGTCCTCAGAGCCCTCTGACTTAGCGCCCGGCCCTGCGTGGCGGTGGCACGCCTTACACCAGTCTTCCCATATGGCCCGTGCCCCGGCGGGGCCTGGCGGGCAAAGGGGGCGGGAGGACACGCTGACTGTTCAGGGGTATTGGGGGCCGTGGCGGAGGGGTTACTCGCGGTCACCGTGACGGTGTAGGGAACGGAGGGCAGGGGCAGAGGGTTGGTGCTGAGTGGGCAGCTCTCCAAGGTTCCATGGAGGGTCCCACACCGCTCCTCTTGCCTTCCTCTCCCATGAAGCAGTCCCACTCACGCGTGGGCTTCCACGCGGCTCTGCGCGCGAGCTCTTGGCGAACACACGCACAGCCACATCAGTCACCCTGCGCTACGCGGCCCCCCTCCCCACCCCCCGCACCCGCAGCCACGGGACAAAAGCTCACACCCTTTTGCGCACACCCGCTGCGTTCAAGCGTCTAGCCACCCCCCCCACCCCATTCCTTTGACCAAGTATTAGCAGAGAGGTGGCTCAGGGGGCCAAGGCAATAGCAGAGGAGATTCTACCCCCACCCGATGTCATACCCCGGTTCTGTCTTCCCTCCCTGCAGTGCTGTTGTTACCCGTGGAAAGCCTCTCTTCCGTAGGGCAGAGGGGCTGTTTTCTCCCGCGGTCCCGCGAAGGTGAACCCTTAGAATCTCTTCCCTCCCAAGGACAGGGTGGCCGTGAGGAGCTCCCCCGCTGCCCTACAGGTGTGAGAATGGAAAGACTTGGCGACTTTGGGGCCTGCTGATGGCGCAGGGAGTGGAGACTCTTATTTTGAAGGAAAGCCCCCACCCGCCACCCCCGTGATTTGCACGCTGACCCAATGGCAAGCCCTTGGCCAGCGCTGGGCTTGTTATCAATTACATGTTGTTCCTGCAGCCGCTGTGTCCCCGCGAGGATAAACAGCAGGCTTGGCTAGCTGAGAGAGCGGGCGGAGTCTAGCGGCAGGCGGGGAGGGTGCCCAGAATAGGGTGTCCCCTCCCCCGGCACGCAGCTTGCACCACGTGCAGCTGCTTTTTAGGACCTGGGACATCTTCAGCCCTAGTTTGCCCTCTCTTTAATGCAATGCCGAGCCCTAGGAAATCCTAGAGTCCTTCATTCTCAGCACCTCAGTATTCTGACCTCTGGGATACTCAGTCCTGCACTAAGATCCTGTGGCCTGACATGGATTGTCCCACTCCAGGCTCCCAGAATCACCTTTCACTCACTTACACTCATTCAGCAAAATCTGGCAGGCCATTTTTGACTCTGGTATTACAGCCTTGGACTGAACAGCCAGAACAGCTCATATTCTGATGAGGAGGTAGATGGGAAACAAAGTTCATAAACACATAATCAAGATAGTTTCCCATAGTAGTGCTTACTGAGAAGAATATAATGTAGGATGATGTAATGAAGTAACTTCTCAGTTTAGATCTAAATAAGGAGCCTTGGGAATTCTGGAGGGAGAAGGACCCACACAGAAGGAACTCTGGGGCAGCACGGAATGGTGGGTGAGCAGCAGAGCATTAGGGACGCATGGATGAATAGGACCCAGTTTTTTGTTTGTTTGTTTGTTTTATGTTTGTTTGTTTGTTTCCTAGAACCAGGGATTGAACTCAGGCCCTTGTGCTTGCCAGGGAAGCGCTTATTCCACTGAGCCATCTCCCCGGCCCTGTTGTTTTGTCTTTGAGACAGAATCTTTCTATGTAGTTCAGACTGACCTTGAACTCACTATGGAGGCCAGGCTGGACTCAAATTTGTGGCAATCCTCCCCCCTCAGGCTTCCAAGTGCTGGGATTGCAGGTGTGCATCATCATTCCTCGCATGGAGTTTGGGTCTTATTTCTTTGAGAACTTATTGGAGGGGTTTCCTTCCATGATCATGCAACAATATCTATTTCTTCTACTATTTTCATATCATTTTATCTATGAATATCTCAGTTTCTGTCTTTATTTTATTTTATTTTTTTCTGTATTTAGGGCAGGGCCTACAGGGTCTACAGGGTCTCACTGTAGATCAGACTTATAGTGATTCTCCTGTTTATAGCCTCCCGAGGGTTGGGATTACAGGGGCACAACACCATCCCCAGTCTTAATCGCCCTCTTAGTGGGTCCCAGGGCAGGCCAGCACAGCATGCTGGGGATCGGGGTTTGAACCCCACCAGCCTACACTACACTCTGCCTAAGCAGGCACTTTAGTCCACTGAGCTATCAGGCTGGCCCTTCAGTTTCTGTCCTTAAAAGGTAAAGATTTTACAAATATGTAGCCACAAAACCATCAATCACACTCTAACATATTAGTGGTTAATCACATGGAATATTGGTGCTCATGTTGCAGGAGAGGTTTTAAGGCCTCTTTGGGGCTGCAGGACTGTTGGAGGCCCGCTAAATTCTTAGCATCCCAGCAGTGGCAGGGATCAGAGTGACTACTACTTACCATACCTGAAGGCTGGTTCTTGCAGCCTGAACTGAGTGACCCCTTCGCATATGCAGAGCAGGTAATAAATGAGCAGCATGTATGAGCTCATCAGTCGCTCACAGATCAAGGGGGACACAGAGAGGCTGTGCCACCTGCCTGAAGTTCCCCTGCTGATAGCTGCAGACAAGGAGCAGAGTCTGAGCTCAGAGGCCTAGAGTAGAATGTGCTTCTGCACAGTCTCACTACCCTTTACCTTGTCTCATACTTTCCCTCCTTCCCAACAGTGATATGTATATTTTAAAACATATACCTAGTTTCAAATGCTTAGTGGAGTATTTAAACCCAAAAGCCAAAAATATCCTTTCTGGAGCTCCATGAAGCTTCTTGTCAGAGTTTGAAGTAGAAGTGAGAGAACTTGGCGTCCCTAAGCAGGAGGGAGAGGTAAAGATCACTGAAGTATGGAACATCTGGGGAAACTAGGGTTTAGGTAAAGCAAAGCCTTGCTGAAGGTTGTAGCTGATGATGGTGGTAGTCTACTGATAACAGACAGAGTCGTGTGCAGACTGAGATGCAGAAGGAGGTGGGTGTGGAGTAATAATGCCAGGCTCCAGAGGATCTCTGGCTCCTGATGCTCCAACCTCAGTAAACACCCAGCCTTCCATGGTCACTGGGTGGGGACAAAGGTCTAGAGGTGGCCTCATCATAGCTAACACTGTTGACTCTTTGGACACCAGACCTAGCATGGTCTTTGGCTTCAAAGGACGCAGTGTTCTCCTCTCTTCTCTATCAACATCCTCTGAGCCCCTGCTGGGTACCAGGTGTCACACCAGGCACCGGGGACACAGCACAGACAGTGAGTCCACAGCAGAGTGCACTGGCTAGAGGGGAGACGGGCATTAGCTGAGCCTTCCTGAGGCGGTGAGTGTCCCACATGGGAGTGCAGTGGCCATGAGTGCAGGGGAGGAGATCCACCTTCCTCATTGATCAAGGGGATCCCATCTTCTGTCCTACTAGGTGGTGGTGAGGTCCAAGGTGGTCTTGCATACAGGGTGCCCTGTGACTTCTTGTTGACTTCTGTATCTGTGTGTTACTGTCAGGTACAGTGGGAACATTTGGATCAAGCCCTACTCTACCTCCTCTGTTCTGGGCAGAGGAAAATGAGACTTGGGGATCTGAGAACCAAATTGTGGATAGGCTCTTCCTCTATCAGATAGAGAAATAGAGCAGCAGGAGCGGATGTTTATCATTCTTTAATTTCTTTGTCTTATAGCTACAGTTGTCAGATTAAAATACAGGCAGCGTAGTTAAATTTGAATCTCAGAAAAGATAATGTTAAAATATAAGAATGTCCCATCCAATAATATTGGTAGCATACTGATGTTAAAAGTAAAAAAGAAGTAATAAAATCTGAAATTCACATTGACTGGGCAGCCTATACTTTCATTTGCTCAATCTGGCAACCCTTCAGAAACTCTAACTACACAGGGCCAGAGGGCAAAGAGCCATTCTCTCATCCGTGTTCTGTGACATGACAGGCATGAAGCTCAGATTCCTGTCCTCAGTTATACAGTGGCTCCCTGACGTTGGCCACTCTTAGATCCTTAGAGCTTCCTCACATCCTTTTCACTTGTATTAATCCACACCATTCAGAGATATATGTGTTCTTTTCCAGGATCATTCTGGAAAATCTGTTTGAAACCAGAAGTGCCCAGGTTGTGCAATGAGCCTGGAGAGGGATCTTTTGCAAACAAAGTGGTGCAATTTCAGAAAACACTTGCAGGCCCCATTCTCCCGCGGGATGGAGGCAGGATCAAGGCATTTGGCAATGAGAGGCCTTGCGCAGGCAGTGAGGGCAGGGGTGTGGGGGTGCACAGGCCCAGGAGGTGCCGGTAAGTGAAGTGTCCTCTGACCAGGCCTCCCTTATTCCCTCTCCACAGCCACCACCAGTACGGCCGGGCCAGCATGGTGGACCACTTGCTTCCAGTAGACGAGAACTTCTCGTCATCAAAGTGCTCTGTTGGTTTTCTGGGTGACAGGCTGGCCGGCCGGCAGGTGTACCACATGCTGCCGTCACCCCTCTCTGAGGACGACAGTGATGCCTCCAGCCCTTGCTCCTGTGCCAGCCCAGACTCTCAAACCCTCTGTTCCTGCTACAGTGGAGGCCTGCGCACCAAAGGCCAGGATAGCATCTTGGACTTCCTGCTGTCCCAGGCCACGCTAGGCAGTGGCGGTGGCGGCAATGGGGGAATTGGGGACAGCAGTGGTCCCATGACCTGGGGGACCTGGTGGAGGGCGCCAGGGTCTGTGAAGGGGGAGCACTGCTGCTTCCCCGAATTTCCTTTGGGTGACACTGATGACGTCCCCAGGCCATTTCAGCCAACATTGGAGGAGATTGAAGAGTTCCTGGAAGAGAACATGGAGCCAGAAGTCAAGGAGGTGCCAGAGAGCATCAGTAAGGACCTAGAGGCCCGTGGTCAGCTCTCTGCACCACACCGGAACCACCTCCATTCTGGCTCTGGAGGGAGAGAATGCTGCACCCCTCCACCAGGTGGCACCAGTGTGGGTGGCAACCAGGGCCCAGGAGAGGGGTCTGCACCTGAAGGGCCCATTCCAGTGCTGCTGCAGATCCAGCCTGTGCCCGTAAAGCACGAATTGGGTACTGGGCCTGCCTCCCCTGGGCAGGCCCCAGAGAACGTCAAGGTTGCCCAGCTCCTGGTCAATATCCAAGGGCAGACCTTTGCACTTGTGCCACAGGTGGTGCCCTCCTCCAACTTGAACCTACCCTCAAAGTTCGTGCGCATTGCCCCTGTGCCCATCGCTGCCAAGCCCATTGGATCTGGACCCTTGGGGTCTGGCCCTGGTGGCCTCCTTGTGGGCCAGAAGTTCCCTAAGAACCCAGCAGCAGAACTCATCAAAATGCACAAATGTACTTTTCCTGGCTGCAGCAAGATGTACACCAAAAGTAGCCACCTCAAGGCCCACCTGCGCCGGCACACGGGTGAGAAGCCCTTCGCCTGCACTTGGCCGGGCTGCGGCTGGAGGTCAGTATGGTGGGGGACAGGCCCTGGCAGTGAGCACGTCCCTGCTCCTATCTGCTCCTATGGGTGTGTAGCGCATACTGTTTTCTCTACTATTAGATAAGACTGATTAGGAAGGGGAGAGAGGGGTGGACAGGGGCAGGGCCAGAGCTGGCATAGCTGCCCAAAGACTTCCTTGTCCCTCTGGATTACTAAAGCCAGAAGCTACTTGGTGTCTCTAATTTCATAATGGCCAGGTAAGGCTTGTTAGGACCTGTGCTGCCTACTGGGTCTCCCAGTCCAGTGGGGCTTAGTGTTCACACTAAGCAGGAATTGAGGGTGACAGCGCAGGCTATGTGCCAGGCAAAGGCCTTTCCCATGCCTTGCAGTGCCCATGGGGTAAGTATCACCATCATTCCCAGATTTTGTCTGAGAACGTGAAATCTTGGGTTGGTCGTGTGCCTTTCTGAGGCAACCCTGCTCTGTAAATGGGATTTGAGCCCCAGGTGAATCAGAGTGATCACATGCAGAAAATGTTAGCCCCTCAGCCAGGGAGATGACGTTCCTTCACAGATGCCTATGGGCACATGGGCTGGGCTTGGTCCCTGTTTCCTCCCTGGGAACATGGAGGCATGTTTTGAAAGCCACAGAAGCCAACCAGGAGGGAAGACCAGGCTGGATGACAGTGCTGGGTCAAAGATGCAGAATCGTAGGTTCTCTGCTCTGCATGGCAAGGCAAGAACACTAGCCCTCAAAGGGCAGGAACCTTCCCCAGGGGGTGGCCTGGCCTTTGAGTACCAGAGGTGGATGGAATTGAATTCCTGTGCATCCATCTCTGGATCCTCTGTGGGAGGGCATGTTTACCTTTCCTGAAGTGGAGACAGCCTGCTAGAAACTCACATGCTCAGGGGTCAGCCAGGTCCTGCTCAGTCTAGGACAGTCATCTCTTAGGGATTCCTGACCTGGCAGAAAGGGAAGTATGTGCTGTCCACACATTGCTTGTCTTTGCTTCAGTTGCTGCTGTGCCTGCTGGGAGGTGGGGTGAGTGGTATATGCATCCATGTACATGTTGATTGGTATCTAACTGACCCTTGAAAATGGATGTATAGCTGTGTGTGTGTGTGTGTGTGTGTGTATGTGCACACACATATACATACTTGTGTCTGCATCTTTCTTTCTTCATATGTCCATGACCAAGTGTATTTGTGTACTTCTTGTGTATGGTGGTATATGGATATATTCACGTGTGTGGGTGTGGCATGCAAGACTTTTGTTTCCTTCAACAGACCTTGGTTCCAAGAACTTGTGAGCATTGGCCCTGAGTAGAGGTCCTGGCCTGGTGAGATTGTATCTCAGGCTGGGAGCTGTTACATGGGCTGTGCCCCTGGCAGCCCCTTTTCCATGTACACCAAGCTGGCCCAAGAACTTTTCTCAAAGTGTCTTGTGTTACAGAGGCCCTTCTTCTTTCCTGAGAGAGGATGTTACTTTTGGTCCTGTCCCCACCACCCTACTCATGCAGCCCCCAGAAACCCTCAGGGTTTGGTCTTGGTGTCCTCTCTCATACTGTGGCCTGCAAAGTGGGCACAGGGCTAACAGTGTCTTTGTGAGGGAGGTTGTACAGTGGAGAGGTGCTGTGTTGGGAGGTCATAGATTACAGGGAAGAGCCCAGATGGGACAACAGGGGCCCTCTTAAGGAGAAAAGGACATTTTGAGATCTTGTTTGGAGAAGGTGGTAAGGGCAGGGGGTTTGCACCCTATCTCTGATCAGCTACCTACTTGTTGTGTGCCTTTGGAGTGATCCTCCACAAACCCTGTGTCCCTGTGTAGAGTGGAGTGCTAGCACTTTACAGCTGTCAACAGAACCCTCTTCTTAGGGTACATGTTGTCACTGTCATACGTGGTCAGAACTGAGGCACGTCCAGCTTAGGAGGTTTCCCACACTTGTAGAGACTCTGCATATCTTCTTCCTTCCTTGGGATGGGTGGCCGCCTCCAGAACATTGACCCTGACTCTCATGATGGGCTCATCTCTTCCAGTGCCATCCCCCGCCAATGCTGATGAATGGTTTCTCCAGCTGGGATAAGGTCAGGTAGGGCTGCAGGCCGGGAGGGCATGCTCAAATCCCAGAGCGTATCTCAGGAAGGCAGACTATGGCCTTCACACAGTTGCTCCTGACAGTCATGAGTTACCTAGGGCAGGAGGTTAGCTCTGCAATTCCTTTCAGCTGTCAAGGGGGAGGATGGGCCAAGAATGGAGGCAGCTCAGCTTGGACAGGCTTGAGAAAGTGAGGACGATGACTTGTCATAGTTATGGGCCACCTGCTCTATACTGGGCACTATTTTCCTCTGTTCAGTCCCTTTACTTCCATGGGGACCTCATTACCTCCTGAGAATGTTCTGGTCTCTAAGTGTATAGCATGCAATTCAGTGGACTTAAATTCCCATCAGCTCCTCCCACACAAGCCCACAGGCTGGCTAGCATGCTCCCTGCCCTCTTCCCCTTCCTGAGGAGGATCTAGCTACTCTCCTCTGCAGCTCAGGAATAGGCCCACTCCAGTACCTTGGCCACTAATAGCATCTCCATGGTGGCTGTAATGATCTCAGCGTGGTCTGGGCTTTGTACTGTATACCCCCACTGAGTCTTCATAACAGCCTTCTAAAGTTTAGGTACCAACCTGCACTCAACTGAGGGGGAAACTGAGGTATGGAAGAATTGTGTCACATGCTCCCAGGGATGTAGCTAGTGGGTGTGAACATGGGATGAACCCCTGGTGGGAAGTGCAGCCTACTCTGCTAGCCGCACCACCTGATACCAGAGTGACCAAGCCTACATCTTCACCTCAACCAGTCTGTCAGCCCCTTCAGCCTCTGTACTTGTGGGCTTTGGGATTAGGACTGAGCACAGCAAGCATGATGGTGACAGGAGGCCCTCATGAATATTGTGAATGTTATGTGTACATTAGTTCATTTAATCCTCAAAATTGGCCTATGAGGTGGGCATCAGTATGTTGCATCCACCTTACAGGAGAGTAAATTAAGACACAAAGCAGGTTAGTAAGTTCTCTACTGTTACACAGCCACTACATAATGGGCCAGCTGTCTGCTCACTGTCTGTCCCAGCCCCTTGTGCATACATCCTTGCCTGCCTGTCTGCTCAGGCTGCTCCCTACTCTTGAGGCCTCTTCTCTTCCTCCTCTTCCAGGCTAACTTGGGTCCTGGCGCTGAGCCCTGGACCCACAGAACAAGTCACCTCCTCTGTTTAGCCCTAAGTCTCCTCCTCCCACTGTCCAGGTCAGTGTGTTCCTGAGTACTCAACCCTGCTTCCTTCTGCTATTGTCCTGCATCCAGCATTCCTTGTCTTTTCTACTTTTGTGACATAATTCTGTACCATTGATGGGTCTGAAGCCAGACTCTTCTAGTCTCCAACCATCTGGGAAAGGGCTACTTGCAGCCTTCCTAGAAGTTGCCCTGTTTCATTCCCTGACACAGGCCTTCTTTGTTTCCCACAGCAGAACATCCTGTTCCTGAATAGCCAAGCTATTTCTCCAGAAATAATCCCCTTCCTCCATAGCTAATGTGAATATTAGTAACTGTCACAGCCCTGGGTGGCAGGTACTGTTGTCATCAACATGGACACAGGAGGGCCAGAAAAGGGCAATTACAGGCCCAGGGGCACAGAGCCAGGAGGTGGGGAAACAGATTTCCAAGCCAGTTGCTCCCAGCCTGCTCTCTTGTCCCCTGTGTCACTGATGTTCTTATGCAGTGAAGTATTCTCTGGCCCCACGCTTGTGCTACACAGGGGCTCCAGAGATGGTTGGGCAGGCTGTGCATTACACAACCTGAGAGAGTTTCATTTCCATTGTAGCCACCGAGACTTAGTTGTGTATGATGGTGACTTTCTGGCAGATGGAGATGAGTGTGTCAAGGAAGGGGCAACTTCACAGCAAGGAGCTGTGTGCACTAGTGCTGATGTTGTAGGCTGCTTCCAGGGAACTACCCAGATCCCATGCTTCTTCTGCTCAAAGCCCAGCAGAGCAAATGATGGCTTCCCAAAGCCCCACACATGTACTGCAGGACCTCACCAGGGACTGACATTGCACTGAACTAGATGCATGTGATAAGAGGTAAAATTCTTGAACAACTGCTGCATGCCAAGTACTCATCTAAACACCTGCTTCATGGCATTTTACACTGTCCTAGGATAGGCCATTCTCTCTGTGTAGGTGGGGAAACTGAGGCTTAGCAAGCTTAGGGGCTTATCAGTTTGCCTGTTCACTCCAGAGCCTTCATCTTACCCATCCCATCCCTGCCCTTCCCACTGTAATCTTAGACTTTTCTGTTGGCTGCTATTGGGAGAATATGTGGTTGGGGTGGGGATCTCCTGGGGAGGTCTAGTCCAGGAATGGTCCCTCAGGTGCCAAGGTGCTGTAGCATCAGGGAAGGGGCTCAGAGTGGGGACAGATTGTTCTAGCTTGCTGTAGTCTGGGTGCCCCTCAGCTGCCCATCCCTCCCAAGGTGTCTCCGTAAGTAGAGCTCCATTGTGGCCTATGTCACCTTCCAGATGGACCCTGAGGGCAGACAGAAAATGCAGTCTTCACTGGACAAATGAGGAAGCTGAAGCCCCTGATGGTTCGGTCATTTGCTCAGGACCACACAGGGCATCCAGTTGGATGAGAATGGTCAAGGCAAGACTGAGAAAGAATCTTGCCTTGTTGAGCCTCTGTCCATGGTCTCGCCTGCCCAGTAGAACTGGTCACAGCCCCCTGGCTAGTGCCTTGGAAGACTTGCCCCTGCCATCTCATTTGTTCAGGAGCTTGGTCCCCAACTCCAGCTGGAGGCAGTTCTCCCTGTCCTGGGGGACAACTAGAAACACACTGCCTAGCCAGGTAGGGAAGCTCTGGTGGAAGCTGAAAGCATCAGTTGGGAATCCAAGCCATCTTCTTTTACCACAGTAGCCAGGGAAAGGAAAGCTACAGCAGGGGGCTGTTCAGAGACCTTTGCTAGGGCCTCAGTTGCTCTGTCTTGCCACTGACCCTGTATTAGCCCCTCAGCACCATGAGTGTTTCCTTGTCTGCCATACAGGACAGTTGTGCTTCACTGAGTATGAAAATATGCTGAGAGGCCTTACCTGTGCCAGACACCGGTGAGGCCCTGAATGTGGGCTGAAATGCCAGTTTCCAAGTGCAGCAGCTGTTCCCTCTCAGGGAGCAGGTCTGTGGGCTCCAGGGCAGCAGAAGAGGTCAAGGCACTTACTATTGTGCAGAACCTTCCCATGCCCACCTGAGCCCTTGCCTACACATGTGTTATTAGGTCCTGTTCCCCTTCCAGCTGTAGAACCAAGGTTGCCAAGGTCAGAACAGAGGTGGGCTACCTGCTCGGATCAGTTGGATGGGTTGGAGTCTGATTCTCTGGCCCATCACCTGACCTGTCTCTGGCCAAGTAGCTCCAAGTATAGAAATGATGTTTTAGATCTGGTGTTCCTATGTGTATGTGTGTTCATGAATGTGTGGATACATGTGTGCATGTGTGTAAGAGCACATTATATGTATATATGTACACATGTTTATACACTGGGATTGCCCCTTCTGTGGCTCCTTGTCCTCCTGAGGCACTTGGTAGGTCCACACTTTCATTTGAATGTACTTACTGAGCACCTACCATACAGTAGGCAGTGGGCTGGCCAAAGGGGAGGCCACAGGGAACCAGACAGACATGTTCTTCTTGATGGAGATGACATTCTAGTGGGACAGACTGATGCTCATCAGAATATTGAAACTAATTTAAAATTGTGGCAGTAGGGACCAGGGAGATAGCTCAGTGGCATAAGCACCTGCCTGGCAAGCACAATGTCCTAAACAAACAAAAATTGCACTAGTGGCATGAGTGAGGGAAGAGAGGTGCATAATGTACCTAGGATGAGTTGCTGGAGGGAGGGCTTTCCTAAGAAAGTAGTATTTGAGCTGACCTCTAAGAGAGATGTAGAAGACAGCAAGGATGTGGAGGGAGGAGCATTCTAGACAAAACATTACAGACAGCTGGCCCATAGCAAGACCCTAGAAAGTCCATTGTATGCGGAGCACAGAGGAGGCAGGGGTGGCTTCATGAATTGCCAGGACCAGTGTCAGGTGGGGAGAGTCTCAGGTCCCTGAAGTCAGAATTGGGCACCTTATCTGGGCTGTGTTTCTTGCTTGTTACAGGAGTTCTTGCCCCCAGGCTAGTAGAGGTGGAAAGGGTGACATTAGAGACACTAAAACTTCAGTATCTCTCAGGGTTCAGTTTTGTTTAGGAGGCTTTTAAGGGGTCACACACCCAATACAGCAGGGTCCAGGAGTGGCTTTCTAATCCAAAGACCCATTTTGCTGCTGTAACAGGAAATACAAAGGAGCTATGAGCTCCCGGAAGGCTGGGGGTCGGGCTGCTTCCTTCTCCTGGGCCTCAGTTTCCCCTGTGAGCCAGTTTCTGATAGTCCTGTAGGGATGCCCTTTTGGAGTTTTGGTTCAGTGGGGAAGATGAGGCCACAGGGTACCGAGAGGCAGCCCAGGTCAGGACCTGAGTGACCCGAGGACCCTCAGGGCCCCCCAGGCCCAACAGCAACTATATGAGCCATGAGAGAGTCCTACTCTTGGCAGCCTTAGATCCTGCCATCCAGAATGCTCAGAACGGGCCCCTCTGTGACAGCTGAGCCAGTGGTCTGTGGTTCTTGCCATCCTGGAGGGGTAGCAGGGGGCTGTCTTGTGACTGAACAGTGACCACTGCCAGTGAAGGCAGAAGTGGTATGGCATTGTGAGACCCAGCATGGCCCCTCTAACCCTACCCTAATCCCTTGGAGGCTGAGCATCCTTGCCTGAGCGCCAGGTGGGTGCCTGGGGGCCTGCGAGCTGCGCCTTGCTGACCCGCCATGTCCCGCAGGTTCTCACGCTCCGATGAGCTGTCACGGCACCGGCGCTCGCACTCCGGCGTGAAGCCATACCAGTGTCCTGTGTGCGAGAAGAAGTTCGCACGGAGCGACCACCTCTCCAAGCACATCAAGGTGCACCGCTTCCCGCGGAGCAGCCGGTCGGTGCGTGGTGTGAACTAAGGGCACCGCCAGTCCCAACCTTGCCTCCTATCCCCAGACTCATTTTTTAAAACAATAATTTATTTGCCTCCTTCAGAGGGAGGGATGTGACAATGTTACCAGCCTACCTTCTGAAACCTAGAAGTTGAGACCCCAGAGCCATCACCCACTGCCTTTTCTGGGAGGACTTAGAGCCACACTCCTGCATCCCTGGGGGCCGGGTCACCAGCACCTGGGGCCGGAGGCAGGCCTTGGTGCCTTTGTGCTTTTGTGCCTTCCCACAGCAGCCACGCCTGTGCCACAGCCACCAGCTGGAAGCAGGGTCCTGGGGGGCCTGGCCCTTTTCCCACTGGGCGCTTTGCCTGGGCCAAAGCCAACACTTTATGTCTGGGGAAGAAGAAATGTGCAGTTTAGAAATTTCAGTTCCCAGGGGAGCCAAGCTGGGAGGAAGGAAATAGGCCAAAGTCCAGGACTGCACTGTGGTGTGAAGGCAGCTGGCATGTAAGATGCACCTCTAAGGCTGAATGGAGGGTGTGGCAGGGCTCTCGCCCTGGCCTCTGGACGTATGTGGGAAAGAGTGCCCCCCGCCTCCTGGGCCCACAGCGCATGTGCTCGAGTTAAGTGTGCAAGACAGACAGAACCGTAAGCATCTGTCCCCAGCTTGGCTCATTCCTAGCTCGTGTTTGCCAGATAAATGCTGACATCAGCCTCTAGGGTCACCTTCCAGAGGAGAGGGGAGCAGGCTGCTCTAGCTGTGAAAGACCTAGGTAGAGTCTCCCAGCCCTGATTTAGAAATGCATTCCTTGTTTTGTCTAGAAATTAATATCAAACAAACTAGCTTGTTTTGACAGGTTTATTTCACATCCTATGAATGTATGTAAATAAGCTGTACATAGGTACATCAACATAAAATCTTTTAATAACATTGACATTTGTGTAAATTTGAAATTAAATCTATAAAGCTGGTGTACATATGTTACTATTATGTATATTTTCTTTGGTCCTTCATAAAAATATATTTACTTTGCCAATAAAAAGAAAAAAGTCAGCTACTTTTCTTGGCATTCGTGTGTTGTTTTCCTCCACTCTGCTGTGATGAGACTGGGACTGAGTCTTCGTGTCTACACTGGGAGAGTTCAAAGGATCTTGTTTTGTACCCAGAGGGATACAGAAGTCCCCTTGGCATCCAGCCCTTTGGTTCTGCTCACTATAGTTTTACTCCTTAGACCTCCATGACCTCTTCTCTCCTAAAGCCCAAATCTAACCCATATTCCCACATCACATGTAGGAAGCTGCATCAGGCCAGGTTATCCTGCCCAGATCACCTGCCTCCCTGGTTTTCTATTTGAGCCTCTCAGTCAGTAGCTGATACCATGTTCAGCCCCTCAGGAACCTTGTGTGTGCCCCTGTATACTTGTGTGTGTGTCCTAAGGGCAGGCCATTTATTCACTAGCTTGAATAAATTTCCTATCTGCACGGAAGATTTGGACTGTATTATGAGTCTTGTCCAGGCATTGGTGAGATGCACAGAGGCCAGCATATAGACTTAGACCATGTCCTTCTTCCTTTCCAGTTGCCTCGTGTGTTTGAGAAGTGGATATGTGTACATATCCCGGCACTGTGGGGCCAGAGGATGAGGAGAGACGGTGGGCTCTGCCAAGAATGGCCCTATGGAAGTGACTAGGTCCAGCATGCCACTGCAGCTCAGCTGGTGCGAGGCAGAGAGGGAGGTCTGCCCTGCATCACCCACATGCAAAGAGAGATAAGAATCTTCTGGGAGTGGCCCTTTGCTGTGGTCCCAGCTCTTTAGAAGACTCAAAGGCATTGGGACATGTTTTTCTCATTGAGCCTCTCGGAGATCTGAGGGCAATTGGCAGACAGATTTCTAGCAGGGAGATGTTTGTGTGGGGTGTGTGTGCACGTGTGCATGAAAACGTGCACCTCAGGAGGTGAGGGCCATTGTTTTTGCTGCCTTAGGACCTGGCTGCTGCTTGTCTGTCCAGTGGGAGCTGGCAGGCACTGAGCTTTTGTGTGTGCCAGTGCCCAGCAAGCCTCTTGGGAGGACAGCCATCCCATTCTGACTGGCCTATCTTGGGGAAAGGCCTGGGTCTTGTAACCTCTGCCCTTTGCCCCTGAATGCCCTTTGCCTTTGAAGATAAACATGCCCTGGGGAAGTGAGGCATTGATTTCCAGCCCCACTAACGTAATCTTTCTTCATAAACAAACAACACAGCCCCAGATAAGGAATTCGGACAGGGGTACTGTCCTTTGCTCAGAATGGTGGTGGAAGAGAAGGAATGAAGCTGTGATATACCAACCTCCATGGCTAAGGACCTGCTCACACACACTGCTCTTCTGTCTTTAGTATTATGTCCCTGGCAGCCCATCTGACTGCCAGTTCTTCCAGCTGTGCCATCAGACCTAGGCTAGGCTGGCCATCTTGGGCAGAGAGGATGTGGGTTGATCTAAGCAGTTCCCCGACTGGACACCCTTGAGGTGCACCTACTGTATGGTGAGTCTGCCTCACGGAAGCCTTGGTCAAGAGGAACTGGAGGTGCACATCAAGGCATGGAGCAGGGTCAGAGTGAGGCACAGGAATCACGTCACCTGTCCACCCTTGGCTCTGGCACTCTGGGTCGGTTTTTCACGCGTCTCCAGATTCCAGCTCCTTCACCATGAAGGACAGGCAGGCATGAGCATTCTCAGGTCTCAGGGAGTGGGAAACAGTAAGTGAGGGCACAAATTCAACTTTGGTGACAGCTGGGATGCAGGGTGGGCAGATGGGAACTTGTGCCTCCTTTTTTCTCCATGGCAGGTGGCCCTGATGTATCAGTGCCACTGTAGGGGTCCAAAGAAAGGTAAGAATTGGGCTTCCTGGCTTGGCCTCTGCCTCCGAGAGACCCCTCTGCCATCTGCTGTCATCCTCTGTGATTTCTATGGTGGGAAGAAGGGTCCTTGTCTTGGCCTATGAGCTGAGAAAACAGATGGCAACATCCCCCACACATGTCCTGCAATTGTCTGTAGTAGGGAGGAATTTAGGTCACAGAGCAGAAAATCCAGATATTACAACTCCCCTCATACCTCATTCTGTTTAGTGTCTGCTCCCAAGTTACACAGAAGGGAAAGGAAGGGCAGCGAATCACTTTACCAGGTAGTATGTGGGTCAAGGTGCTATAACAAAGAAGTCCCCAAATTCCATAGTTCCAACAAGGTAGAAGTTTATTTTCCTCTAAGAGCCTGAAAGTAAGCAGGCTGGTTTTAGATGGTGGCTGTGGCATAAGATGCACAGGTTTCTTTTCTGTCACTCTTGGTTTCTAGAGTGCTGATTTAAGATGGCACGAAGGACCAGTTGGTATAGGCAGGTGCTGTAGTCAGAGTTTACAAGGGAAGGGATTTAATATAGAACACACCATTTATAACATTGTTTTATATTATTCACTCAAAGAATGAAATGAAAAAGAGTGTGGGAGATCTCTCCATACACTATAGAACCAAATAATCCAGCTGAGGCCTGAATCCCACAGTAATGACCTGCATGAATCCAGCTGAAGACTTTGAGCCCATGACAATGTTTCATGCAAGTCTGAATCAAGGATCTGCGCTGGGAAAGCCCAAAGGCCAGTGATGGAAGCTAGAATCTGCACCAGCAGGATGAAGGATCTGTGCCAGCAGGCTGAGGGATCTGCACTGGAGCCAGGAAATAACACTCAAGGTAAGGACCAGAGCTCTCCCAACGAGAACTGCAGTCATCCTGAGCAACAGTGAGGACCGGAGCTCTTCCCTTGATGAGAACAGTTGAGTTCATATAAGGGAAGCCAGCAAGACAAACTTGTGCAGGAGGATCAACAGCACACTGCCTTCCCCTCCAGTTCTCATTTTTATGCTGTTGGCAACAATCCTCAGGTGGGCCTTCCACACCCAGCACCATGCTGATTTCAGTTCAGCTGGGTGTTACCAGTTGACCAATAGTTAATCCAGTTCAGCAGGCGAGGGACCCTGTGTTTTCTCCCTGTCCCCCAAGGCATGGACTAAGATGTGCACCATCTGTTTTACTCATGTTCCATTGACCAGAGGTAAGTCACATAGCCTCATCAGTTGCAAAGTAAGCTGTAACATATTTTCTTCAGCTGGGAGGTAGGTGCCCAGCTAGAATATGGGGGATCTATTACAGGAGAAAGAGGAAAAAGTGGAAGTGGGGGGCAGTCAGCAGTTTCTACTGCAAGCCAAGTATGCCATAAGCTTGCACAGCAGAGCTATGGAGCACCAAGGGGACTTCAGGTCTGTCAGGTCACCCATGTCCTCAGAAAGGACATACCCAACAAGTGGGGGAACCAATGGTTTGGATCTCAGGGACAGTGGATTTTCAGGAAGGGAAACTTGATGAGGAAGCAGGAGGCCCCAGGTAGAATCTTCACGCCTGTGGACAACTGCCAGCCCTTGAAATGTTCTTCTCAGTCTCCTAATTATCCCTCCTGTCTTCCTTTTCTCTTCTTGTACCCCTCCTCTTTCTCTTATTTTTTTCCCCTCTTACCCCTCCTTCTCCCTCTCCTCTTTTTCCTTCTCTCCATTTTTCTTCTTTTTCTGGTACTGGTGACTGAACCCAGAACCTTCACACTGAGCTAATTAAGTTGGCTAGGCTGGGCTTGATTTTGTAACCCTCCTACCTCAGACTCCCAGAGTACTGAGATTATAGACATGTACCACCATGTCTGGCCCACTGTCTGCTTCTAAATAGGACCCAGAGTCTGTACAGGGACCATGTAGTGAGGTGGACAGAGTAAGAAGAGCTTGGAATCAGTGATACCCTAGAAAGTTGTAATTTTCTTATGTTGCATTATTTCTGACCATCAAAGGTATAGGCAGGAGGAACCGCTGGGAATAGGCATGTTCCACACAGGTGTGAGGAAGGGATCTGCACTTACACAAGAGTGCGGTCAGGGTTGATCTAGTATGTGGCAAACAGCAGTTGTTTTTGTGTTTTGTTTTGAGAAAGGTATCACTATGTATTTTAGGCTGGCCTTGAACTCACTATGTACCTCAGGCTGGCCTCAAACTCTTTGGTGACTTCCTGTCTCAATCTCCGAGAGTGCTGAGCTTACAGATGTGTGGTACCACACTCAAACTTCAAACAGCAGCTCTGAACAGGGCTTGCTTCAATAGAAGGTAAGGTGGGAATGGAGGCAGCTTCTCTGCAGCCAATTGCAAAGGTGCAGAATAAGGGAGGGAGGGAGGGAGGGAGGGGGAGAGAGAAAGAGAGAGAAAGAGAGAGAGAGAGAGAGAGAGAGAGAGAGAGAGAGAGAGAGAG
>NDGN011538621.1:298-16203 GCA_002564285.1 Tympanoctomys barrerae | reverse complement strand
GCACCACATGCCAGCCAGCCCCGCCCCCTGGTGGGCTGAGCTGGCCACGCACACATAAATAAAATTAAAATAAAATAAAATTTGTCTTATATAGTGTGCTCCTTTATTGGATGCATATATGTTTCTGACTGTTACCTTGTTCTCCTTCAGTTTTCCCCTAACAAGTGTGTACTGATTTTCTTAATATGTTTGATTATTCTTAGTTTAAAGTTCACATTGCCTGTAAATAGAATAGGTACCCCTGTTTCATTTATTTTATTTTATCTGGGCTGCTCTCCATGAAGTCTAGATTTAAAAGTGTTTCTTGAACACAGTATATTGTTGGATATTGTTTCTTGATCCACTGTGCCAGTCTGCTTCTTTTATTGGTTTATTAAGACCATTTACATTGATGGTTATAACTGATATGTATTGTTTTGTCCTTATTATGTTATTTTCCTGCGCTTTGTTTCCAAATTTCACATTCACATCACTGTTTGCTCTATTTGGTGGTTCTTTGCTATTGTTCTTGAAGTTGTAATTTTTATCTCCCACAATATCACTCATTGTAGTATTGGTAGAATGGTGATAAATTTATTTAGTTCTTCTTTGCCACAGAAGCACCTTCTTTCTGCATTAATTGTGAAAGATAGTTTTGCAAAGTACATCAGTCTGGATTGGAGGTTGTTTCCTTTTAGCATCTAAAATATTTACTCTCAGCTCTTCTTGACGATGTTTTCTGTTGAGATATCTACCCTGATTCTGAAGGGTTCTCCTTTATAGTTGATCAGTTTCTTTTCTGTAATAGATTTCAATTTTATGTTCTTTTGCTGAATCTCTGGAATCTTGATTATTGTTGTTTCAGTATGGATTTACTTTGGTTGATGGTAACTGGAGTTCTATATGCCTCACTTAGATTTTTGTTGGAATCTTTGCTACAATTTCTGCAAATAATCTTTTGGTAATTTATGTTATCTCCTGCTGTTTTGTTGACACCTATCAGTCTTAGAGGGTTATCTTTGTGTCACCTTGCAGCAACTCAAGTTGTATTTCCTAGTTATTTGCTATTCTTTGGAGATCCTTTCAGTATTACTAGCTGCAATACTACCTTCAAGGTCTAAAATTCTATATTTAGTTTAATTCAAGTAGTATTCCAACTTTTGGTGGAATTTTTAATTTTCTGTTAAAAAAATATATTTTTAGATCCTGTTTCATGTATTCTTTTTGTACTGTTCCTTCAAAGTTTTCATTGTTTTTCTATGCTTCCTTAATTTTTTTAGCCATGTTTTTATGCATGTCCAAAGTAATTCTTTTACTATTGTGTCATTTTTTTAACTGAGAGATTATTTCTTAGGTTTGTTGTTGTTGTTATTTTTTTTTGAGAGACACATTATTTCTGATTTGATTTCTTCTGTAGTCTAATAGTGTTGTTTCTTTAGTTCAGTTGCTATGATTTCAGAAATCTCAGGGGTTTTACTTCCAAGTTCTTCTATGTCTGTATCTTTTGTACTTGTTTTGGGTCAGAAGGTCAGTACTTCCCTTGCTCTTTCATTTTGCCATTTTGAAGTTCCTAAAGTTCACCAATGCTCAGTGCCAATTCCATGAGAGTTTGGTGGTAGCTTATTGAGGCTTTTTGAGCTCTCTAGAACTCAGAGTGGCTTCTGTGACAGTGAAAGAGCCAATCACAGATCCTCAAGTCTCCTAAAGCATTTTGGATCTCTGCCTACTTTCTCTAAAGGTTGGGTGTACAGTGCATCTCCACTTATTTTGTTTTTTTTATTTGATTTGCTGTGATAATTGGTGAAAGTAAGCATTTTTCTTGCATTTGTTGGTCATTTGTATGTCTTCTTCAGAGAAGAATCTGTTTAGTTTTCTATACTTTTTTATTGGACTTCTTGGTAGACTATTCATCCCTCAAAGTGTTTAAATATTCAAAATGTCCAATATTTTTAGATTTACCTTTTGCTCATACATAATCATAGTCTAATTGTTTTTCAAAACCTGTTAACTTTTCCTTGCCTGATTCTCTGAAGATTTCTTTTCTTTGCAGCTATTTTGACTGCAGTATTTTCTAGCCTCTAAAATAACATTTCTCTGTTTTCCAGATTATCAAAAGATTATTATTCATCAAGTAATTTAAATCATGTTAATTTGTCTCATTTAGATCAGTGAGGGACAAATTTTTGATCCCTGTCTAGGCAAGGTTTATACCCATTTTTAGCCTGAAACAATTATAACAATGCACATTTTCAGTACCTCTGCTTCCTTCTCTCTCTTCTTGCCCTCCTTTCCCTTATCCTCCTTTTGTTTCTAGTCTTCGTTCCTTTCTTTCTTTCTTTTTTTTTTGTTTTCTAACACAAGTTCTCAATATGTAATTAAGGGTGGTCTTGAACTCAATACTTAGAGGACTAGGAAAATCTTGAACAGGCCATGATGCTCTTTCCTCAACTTCCTGGGTCCAAAGATTATAAGATTGTTCCACCATATTGGCCTTCTTGTCCATCTTTTAACAATAAATGTTCTAAGACTCTAGAGAGAAAATGAAACAAGTTAGAAAAACTATATAGGTACTTCAAGAAAGAAGACAAGGAACACATTTTAAAAATAAAAACAGGACAGGCCAGCGTGTTAGCTCAGTGGTCTAACGTGCTTGCTTAGATGAGATAAGGGAAAGTGCAGGGACCGTGATTCAATCCTTGATACCGCATGCCATGCCAGCCTATTACCAGGGTGGGCTGAGCCAGCCACTTAATAAATAAATAAATAAATAAATACGGCTTCAGGACACAGGCCAAGGATTTTTTGTTTGCTTGTTTTGTCTTCTATCAATACAGAGTACGACTTGGCAATATTCCTTTAAATGCAGCCAAGCCTTCTTATCTGTGAATAGACTGCTTCTTTCACCTAAAATATAACTTATCCTTAGACTAGTCCATTATCCTCTGTGAGTTGGTCTTTCTATTCCCAGAAATCAAGTACAAAACTTAATGTACAGTCTCCACCCTTTTTAGAGAAATATAAATGTTTTCAGTTTGAGAAAATAGTGTGCTTTTCTCTTTTGTAATGCAGCCCTCTATTTTTTTTGCATATACTTTTAAATTTCTGCTAAATAAATAACTTCATGCCTCTGTAAAGAAATGCAAACTTCAATTTAATTTTCTGCAGATATTCCTTAGCTGTTTGAGAGTTTTAATAGATGTCTTTGATACATTTTGGATGCTTCTCCTATTTTGAATATTGCCTTTGCACCACTCACTTTTTATTTTATTCATTTTATTTTATTAATTTACTTTTTTTTGAGGAACCTGGGATTGTATGCACCATTCATTTTAACTTTCAATGTTTGAGATATTGTATCTAAATATACTGATAGCTTCCTGATTCTGAGATAGTTCTTCGAATTTTAGTTGACTTCTGAGGACATGAAAGTCATAGATGGCCTGAACCGAAACTTGAGATATTATATTGCTGAGTTGTGAGTATTTGATTTTGTGTTTTCCTTAGATTTTTCTATAGCCAGAAACACAAAATTTGCAATTGTTATAATTTAAAAGATTTTTTCTGTTAAAGTATTTTCATATAAAGCAAATAGGAGAATTTTATGAGCAGTGGGGATAAAGTAAACTTTCATAACATTAAATATGCATAGATATTATTATGATTAACATTGTAGAAATGGACGCATAAAGACAATATTACACATTTCCTTTTCTAATTACAGCTTGGAGGACCATCCTGCTTATCCATATTCTGATGAATATTAATTTGGATGTCATTGTCATGACTCCTGATAGAAATTCCTTTTTGTGGAAAATGATGTAGAAGACATCTCATGTGCTGCTCTTCTGATGCATCATCATGGTCAAACCATGCCAAATAGATAAAATTGATTAAATTGATATTTGAAAAGAAATTGATTTTTCTATAGATCATTGTTTTGTTCTCCTGTAATTTGCATGATGGGTTTAATTCAGACTCACTATTGCTGAAAACAGATTTGGTTGGAGATCTGTGGAGAAAGCTATTTTAGCAAGTGGGGATAGTAGTAGTGGCAGGCTCTGGGGTTGAAGGATTCAACAGCTATTGATCAGTCACTGCTATTCAAGCTCTGAAGTAGTGAAAAAACATACTGAATTTAGTTTATAATCCTTAGTCTAGAAAGTAAAGCATGTATGAGAAGGGTGACCAAGATCTTAAGGTTCCTTCTTGCAGCTCAAAAATCACAGTTCCTGGAAAAGGGAATCAGGTGTGTTGTTGGGGGTCACAGGTTCCTGGTAAAGGAACCAGTCTGAAAAGGTAATTCAGAGTAATATGGAGGAGTCACTGATGAAGAACAAGTAGAGCACATTATTGTTTGATAACTACATCAAGTGATCTTTTAGTAATTGTGTCCTGTTGGCAAAATGGAAAATTTTACATTTTTATCTCATTCCAGAATTGATGCATTACAATATTTGTTAGTAGTGTAAGTACAGAATTCAACAAGTGTGAGTTAGGAAAATGTAGGGTGCCTGATGAATAAACTGGGACAGTAGTATCACCAGAATACCTGGAAAGAAACCAAGTTATAAAAGTTGGAAAATACTTATGTATCAGTTATTATACTTTGGTACCATGCAATCTTTTGAACTTCTAGAAAATTTAGCATACAGATTGATGAAAGGAAAATATTAGGCAAGCATCTCCAATTATTTCAATGGAAAAATGAACAAATTGCTAGAGACTGGCTAATATTACAGAACTCCTAGCAAAATTCTCCTATCAAAAGTAGACAGATCCAATCCCTAAAGATAAGTGGCTCAGATGTAGCCTTGGGCAGCTAGTTGTAAGGCCTTGTAAGATTGCAATATCACCATTATTATGTGATTTTTAGTGATATTTTTGAAGACTGGATTTCATAGTGCCCAAACAAAGTAGGCAACAACAGAATGCATTGTAGGGGAGAGCCCAATATACTAGCGAATCCATCTTTTACATGTATCTCAGTCAGTCAGAGTGAAAAATATGTGTCAGATTTTACAAGTACATGCAGTTTGGATTCATGTAAAATGTAGCAATTGCATACAATATTTACTTCAATCTAACAAAATTATCTCAACTTACTTGTTAGTGCATGAGAAGATAGGATTTTTTAAATTAGACATTTGAGTTTTCCTAATCATAAAACTTGAGCTTGTTATTCTGTAAAAATGGCTTAACTGTTGAATTCATCATATACTCACAGGAATTTTTTAAAAAATAAGAAAATGAAAAAAAAACACTTTTCAAAGCTAAGTGCCTTCTGTACTGCCCCACATACAGTCTAGTTTCCCTACATAAAAATTTCAAAGTGTTCATAACAATTTATACCCTAGGTTGAATTGACTTACCAGGCAACTAGAGTACTCAGCAATCATGAGACAGCAAAATGCAAGATCTTTTGAACAGTGAGGTGGGACATAGCTCCACCAGATAATGTACATGGATAGCCACATGTAAAAAGGTAGCAGATATGTGCTGATTTGTGAGCTGTGTGATAATCATCACCATTATTTGCTCTCTATTTAAAGCGCCTCTAAAGTGGAGGGTTCAAATGATATAAGGGAAATATAGCTCCCAACTTTCTAGATGTCCAAAACACTGAGTTCATATTCTCTAAAATTGAGGAAGGAATTCTAGGAACAATGGAAGTGAAGAGTAGGAAGAATGTATCTAGAGAAAGAAAGCCTCTGTCAGAAAGAGACAGAAGGGGTCTCAGAAAGAGGGTTGCCCAGCTACCACACTTCCCAAAGGTGTTTTTTGAACAAAGCCATGAGAGAAAGCAGACTTATGGTGGGACAGAACTATAATCAATTAGATTACAAGTACAGTCCCTTTAATATTATTGATCTAGTGGAAAATGTCAAGGTAGGTATAGGTGGGAGAAGAATAACTTGCACCATTAGGATTACAAGCATAGTCAGTTGAGTAGTATTGATTAAATGCAGATCAAATTGGGAAGCAAATCATGAAGCAAGTGCACCCTGAAACAATGTGGAAGGCATAAGTAAAAGAGATGTGACCCTCAAACCTAAATTGATTGATACCTATTTAGAATATGTATCACTGTGTTCACCCCTAGAGGAAGTGCATGTTCTTATTTAATTTTATTTATTTATTTATTTATTTATTTATTTATTTATTTATTGCAAAACTGGGGATAAAACTAAGACCCTTGAGCTTGCAAGGGAAGCGCTTATTCTACTAAGCCATCTTCCTGGCCCCATGACATAAGGATTTTTTTCTCCAAATGCCTTCAGGGCAGGTTTGGCTGGCTTGAGTTGTAGGGATCTAACCACAGCAACGTGAGCCTGACTGCTTGGTTGAAGCAGCCACTTAAAGAACTGAGCTAAGAGGCAGGCCCCTGCATGTTCTTATTAAAAAAAAAGAACTGAACAATGAAACTCAGTTTTAAAATATGTTAGTAAGACAGTTACAATAGTTGATACCTTACATATTGTTGTCTTTGCAATATATGCTAACTAGTTATTTTTCTTGATGTCTTACCTTCAGTGAATATATCTCCAGGCAGTTGTATTCTGCATTGACCTCTCCAGGGCCCAGTCCTTTTGACTTCTTCTATTTTTACTTACTTTGGCTATCTATAATGTAAATATAACCTCCAAGATGTTATTGATGAGATGAGGTTTCCTTCTCAATTTATATATGGCCCACTAGGTAGCGAAAAACCATCTCTTAGTTCATAGGCCTCAGTTTCGTATGTTAGCTATCATCTCTTCAAACTTTAATGATGTTACTCAACTCTTAGAGCAAGCAGATGCTAGAATGAATGAGGATCTCTTTCACAGATGACAAATGGAGCAATTAGTTGTCTATTGCACTGCATCATTCTTTGCTGCTGCCCTTCTTCATTGTTAGTAGGTCCATTCCTTGGCTGCTTTCATACCAGCAACCTTTAGAGTACGAGCTCCATTCACAAAATTTCTCTGGGGGGCAGTGACATATAGTATTATTAATATTTTCTTACCATAGGTACGGAACTCATGTTCCCTCTGAAAAATGTGGACTTTAGGGGAATTTTATTTTAAAAAATAAGAAGAAAAATAACTCTTAGATTTCCTGGAGAGGTTCTGAGAGGGGACACACATTACTACTTAATCCACAACTAATTATACATAAGCCAAGCACAGGAATTCGTCAAATATTTAGCGGTCATCTGTTACAAATTGTTTTGTGGATTTAAAATGGCCAATTGGAACTTAGACTTCTGAGGTTTTACAACTTGATGGTTTAAAGGAACCTGAGATCTTAGAAATAAATGACTAATTTCATTATAATTTTATAGAAGCTCAGGAACTTAGTAAGGATTGGATACACTTCATTTAGAATGACTGCGCTGTATTCCATGATGCCTGAGGAAGTTCATTCTTAGTCCAACGTACTAGCTCACTGTGTACTCTTATTTTAATTACTATTGATATGACTGATTGCACAACTCTGTCTTCGGCCTTTCCCTAGCTATCTGCCCCACACATAACAATTTTCTAAACAACACCTCCTTATGACTTCTTACAATAGAAATCATGAACAGGCAAAAATGTTATCTGAAAGATGCTACTACGATGTATACAGCAGTGTAAAATGAACCAATGCGTTGAATGAAACAGATGAGGATAATGGGGAGATTACTAATTTAGGAAACAAAAGAGGCTTATGCATTTTTGTATCAATTACATCTCACTAGGGAAATAGATTCAACATTAGGCAAAATATATATTAGGCTTACAACGTCTACCCAGGGAGTCAGGTGTGGAAGAGCACAAGAGGCAGTCTTCCTATAAAAGTCTCAAGATAATCTTCCTTTATAGATGAGTAATAATCATACAAAACATATTTTAGTCTATTCCTCAGGTGATGGGCTTTGGGTTATTTCCAAGATTTTGTTATGACAAATTTTGCTGTACTAACATGTATTAACACTGCAGCATAATGTTGTCAGTCCTTTTGGAAAAATACCCAGAGGAGCTGGGCCAAATGGGACATAGGTTTGCAAGGATTCTCCACACTGCTTTCCATAGTGGTTGTACCAGTCTACATTCCCACCAGCACTGGAGAAGAGTACCCTTTTAAGCATAGTTTCTCTAGGAATTGTTATTAATGGATTTCTTTATGATAGTCATTCTTCTTGGAGTGAGATGGTTTCACAGTGTTGTTTTAATTTGCATTTCTCAAATGACCAGTGATGTGGAACATTTTTTCATGTATTCATTTGCATTTGCATTGCTTGTGCTGAGAAGTATGCATTCATCTAAGATGTTCATGTTTGGATTGTGTCTTTGAATTTTGGAGATCCGATTTCTTTTAGATCTTTATATAATCTAGATAGAACTTTGAGTGATGGTTGATTACAACATTATTTACCAATCTTTTTAGCTGTCTTTTCACTCTGTTGATTTCTTTGACATGCAGAAACTTCTAACTAAGATGAAATCCTAGTTATTAATTCACTGAAGTATTTCCCATGGAGTTTGGATTATGTTCATAAACTCTCTACCTACCCTTATATTTTAAAAATTTCTACCTACTTCTCTTCCAGCAGATTTAATGTTTCTGTTTTAATGTTTAGATCTTTAGTCTATTTTTACTTTAGTTAAGTGCAAGGAGATAGACCTGAATCTAGTTGTAGTTTTCAGCATGTGGAGAGCCAGTTTTTCTTGCACCATTTGTTAAAGAGGTATCTTTCTTCCAATGAATGTGTTTGACCCTCTTGTCATATACAAGTTGGCTGAATTTGCATCTTCTAATCTGTTCCATTGGTCCTCTGATCTGTTTTTTTTTTTTTTTTTTTGCCAGTGACATACTGATTTTGTCACAGTGGCTTTGTAATACAATTTTGAGTCATGGATTGTAATGCTTCCCATTTACCCTTGTTGTCCAGGATTGCCTTTGCTATTTTAGGTCATTCTTTGTTTCAAATGAATTTTAGGAATGTTTTCTCTATATCTATGAGGAGTGCTGATGGTATTTTGATAGTAATTGAATTAGCTTTGCATAAAATTTTTGAAAGTATGGCCATTTTCACAATATTAGTTATTCTTATCCTGGAGTAAGAAATATCTTTACATTTTATGAAATCCTCTTGATCTCTCTTTTCAGATTATTGTAATTTTCATTGTATATGTCTTTTATTCCTTTGCTTGACTAATTCCTAAATATTTCACTTTTTAGATGCTACTGGGAAAGGTATCATTTCTCTAATTTGTCTCCCGGTTGAGTTTATTATCTGTGTAGAGGAACGCTAATGAATTTTAAATGTTGACTTTATGTCCTGCTATGCTACAGAATTTACTTCTAGGAGTTTTGTGGTGATTTTTTTCTTTTGGATCTTCCATGTAAAGTAGCATGTCATCAGTAAATAATGACAGTTTAACTTCTTTCTTGCTATTTTTATTCATTCTATGTTTGTGTCTTTTCTAATCACCCTGAATAATCTTTTCCGAACTATAATGAACTGGAGTGGTGACAGTTGAAATCCTTGTCATGTTCCTGATTTTAAAGTGAAGGTTTTCAGGGCTTGTCTGTTCAATATAATGTTTGATGTTGATTTCTTTTACTAGTTTGACATAAACACCATCTTTTCTGATTTTCTGCAGGGTATTCTTTTTGTCATAAATGATTGCTGGCCTTTGTCAAAAACATTTTCTGCATCTATTGAGATGATCATGGAATTTTTGCCGTTTGCTCTGTTGATATGGTATATTACATTTATAGATTCATGTGTAGTGAGCCATCCCTGTGTTCCTGAACTTAATCCCAGTTGGTAGTGGTGTACAATCTTTTTGATGATTTGCTGCATTCCGTTTCTTAGTATTTTATTAACGATGTTTGCATTTATGGTCATTAGAGTGATTGTTCTTGTAGTTCTCTCTTTTTGGGTTTCTTTTCTGGTTTTGGTGTCAGTAATACTTGTCTTCAAGAATGTGTTTGGGAAAATTGCTAACCTATTTATTGCATTGAAGAGTTAAAGAAGATTTGGGATTGAATCTTCTCTAAATTTTTTGTAGAACTTAGCTGTGAATCCATCACAACCTGGGCTTTTCTTTAGTAGTAGGTATTTTTCATTAGATTTTCAATTTCATTCACTATTATTGAGTTATTCAGAAGATAGATATAGATGTAGATATAAATATTCGTTTTCAAAGAGAGCATCTCTTTAAAAGTACACAGTTTCAGTTGGAAAGAACCTCATTTTGTTCTAGCAAAGACCCAGACTGGTCTTGAAACCTCCAAATTCCTCCTGCCTCAGCCTGTTGGGTGTTACGATTACAGATATGCACCACAGCACCTGGCTAAAATTCTTATATCTTCTTGAATAAGCTTTGGAAATTCATATGTATCTAGAAATTTGTCCATTTCTTCTATGTTTTCTGTCCTGTGAAAGTAAACTTTGGAAGTAAGTATTCATGATCTTCTCAATTTCTACAATATCTGTAGTTATTTTGTTGCTTCCATTACTTACTGCGTGAATTTGAATTTTTATTTTCTTTTTTGATAAGGTTGGCTAGGGATTTATCAATTTTACATATTCTGTCAAAGAACCAACACTTCAATTCATGAATGTATTGTATTTTTCCTTCATGTCCTTTACATTAATTTCTGCTGTGATGTTTATATTTTTCTGCCTTTTGTGGGCTTTGGGGTTGACTTGCTGCTCTTTTTCTAAGAGCTTGAAGTACCGCATAACGCTGTTTACTTGGGCTTGCTCTTTATCCTAAAGTGCAAATTTCCTACTGTAAATTTTCCCTTTATATTTCAGAGGCCAGACTACAAGATGATCAGGGTTTACTACAATGGACTTTTAGTGATCAGCCTATTTACAGCCTCTCAAGAGCTGGGATTACAGGCATGCTCCACCACACCCGGTCTCAATTGCCATCACAGAGCACCCCAAGTTTGGGGCAAGCACAGAAGGCTGGGGGATGGAACCCCAGACCCCTGTGCCTGCTAAATTTTCCCTTTAGCAGGGAAAGTCAGCTTTCACTGCATCATGCAGCTCATAGTAAGTTGTAACTGCATTTTTATTTGACTGTAAATATTTCTTTCTTTAATTCTCCGTGACCCGATGGTTGTTCAGGAGGCTGTTCTGTAATTTTGTGTATTTATGTTCTTTTAATTGCATTTGCCAATATATTCCAGTTTAGTTATATTATGTTCCTGTAATATGCATGGTATAACTTCAGTTCCCCATGTATTTTTTTTTAACTATGCTCTATGTGGTAGTATAAAATCTATTTTCAAAAATGTCCAACATGCACATGTGAAGCATGTGTACTCTGTTGTTACCAGATGAAACATTCTGTAAATGTTACTAAGTTCATTTCTTTACACTTTTGGTTCAATTCGATTATTTCCTGGATTATTTCCTGCCTATTTGATACATCTATTTGGGACAATGACATGCCACAGTCCCTCATTACAATTGTAGTATTAATCTATTTTTTTTTCTTTTCTATTAAAATTTGTCTTACATAGGTGGTGCTCCTACATGGGATGTATATATTTGTATGATTTGTATCTCTTCCTCTTAAAATTTTCTCCTATTAAGTATGTAGTGACATTTTTATCTCTTAAAGTCATACTTGGTTTAAAGTTGACATTGTCAACAGCCATAATACCTTTCCCTGTTTTTCCACGGTTCTTGTTTGAATATTGTTTCCCATCCATCGTCTTTAGTCTAACTAATTCTAAGTTATATCAACTGAACAACACTTCAGTTGTTTTTTGCCATTCTGAGACTGCGACCCAGTCTGAGCAAGGTGGCACACACCTGTAATACTAGCACTGGAGAGTCTGAAAACAGCTGGATCACTACGAGTTTGAATTGCATAATGAGAGCCTTCACAAAATACCAAAAAATAAAAATAATAATAAATGTGGCTTTGTTGTATACAGCAAAGATTTGGATTTTGTTTTGCAATCCACTACTACTCTGTTTCTTTTGATTGACGAATTGAAGTTATTTACATTGATGGATAGATATAACTCATGTATATTGGCTTATGTTGTCATTTTATTTTCTTGCTATAGGTTCCATAATTTTCTCTGCTTTTTAATTGCATGCTCTGTTTGTTGTTTCCTTTTTGTTGTTTGAATTTGTATTTGTTTCTGTTTCTTTTTAGAATATCTCTTAGTACTCTTGGTAGGGATGATTTGGTGATCATGCAACTCTTCAGTTGTTCTGTCTGGAAGGATATTATATCATCATAGAATCTGATAGACAGTTTTTCAGGGTATATCCATCTGGACTGGATATTCTTTTCTTTCAGGACCTGACCTTAAAGTACCTCACTCTAAACTCTTCTTGATTAAATATTTTGTATTGAGAAATATGCTATGACTTTGATAGCTTGTACATTGTAGGTAATTTGTTCCTTATTTTAATATTCTGTTCTTTTGTGGAATTTCTGATATCGTGATTATTATATGTGTGGATGTAGATTTATTTTGATCCTGATTAATTGACTTCTATGTGCCTCCTTTAACTACATGTCAAATTCTTTTCTCATGCTTGTGAAATTTACTGCTACTAATTCAGCAAATAATCTTATGTTATTTGTGATGACTTCTGCTGTTTCATTGACAAGCATTATTCTTACATTCTTTTCTTTGCATTGTCTTGTAGGTGCTGAATTGTTATTTCCTGGTTCCTTGATGGTTTTAAGAGATCTTTCCTTTCACATTCATTAGTTATGCCACTGTATTCAAGTTCTAAAATCTATTTTCAGTTTCATTCAAGTGATTTTCCCAATTTCAATGGAATTCTGAACTACCTGGATATTTGAATTTGTTTCATGTATTCTAATTCTTTCCTATATTGCTCACTCAATGTTTACAACATTTTTTCTATTATCCTCTATTTTTTATCTCTGTATAGAAATAGAGATATGAAACAAAAGCCTAATGTCCCAAGGGAGCAGGAAGCAATAGACAGAGCCCAAGGAGAGCTGCTGTCTCTCACTTGTAACTGCAGGAAAACAGGGTTTCAAGGCTGCAGATAACAGCTTCTCCTTCTAGTGCCCTCTTCCTTGATCCCTTGCTTGGAATGTTATCAGCTAGCATTTGTGTGAACCTAGTGTTAGGCAAATGGTGGAAGTCAACAGACATAGTAATTTGCATTCACTTAAGTAATTATGCACATTCCTGAGCCTGCCTTTAACCCCCAATAAATGTGAGATGCTTCTGAGGGTCTGAGCTCACGTGGAGATAGATTAATCTAAGTGAGACCTCTGAAACTATATTCATTAGGTCTTCTTCTCATTTCTTTCCACACTGACTCATAACATACAAGTGGCATGCAACCTGGGGCACAGAAGACAACTTGGGGTGAGTTAAGAGAGGCCTGACTGCATGGGGAAAGTACACACAGCTTAGGCAAGACCAGCAGGAAAAGCTCAGAGTAATGTGAAACTCTGTTTCAACAGAGAATGAGTATGTCCATCTTATTCGGATGTTACTCAAAGGAGCAGGTGCAAAGGTGAAGCTAAGAAGTTTTCAGAAATTATTTTCTCTTTTAAAATGGTGTTGCTACTGGTTTCAGCCTAGGGGAAAGGCTGCTTTAAACTCAAATGTTTGGAAACCAGTTTGGAGAACACTGTGTCGTGCTCATCAAAATGGGGAACTAATTCCTCTTCATGTATGGTCTCTTTGTAGTTTAATTTTTTTAGCTTTGGAACCATAGCAACCAGACTCAGAAGAGTCTAAGAGATATTTGAAAAGGTCACTTTCACATGCTGATCTTCCTATACCTCAAGAGCAGCTTCACCACAAATATGAATCTGCACATGAGGGTTTTTTAAAACCTCTGCCTTCCTCACTCTCAAATGCAGAGGTTAGCATAGCAAAAAGGACAAAAACAAAGCAGGGAGCCTCTGTGGTGCATAATTATGACAAGGTTGCACCCTTTCAAAATGCCCTACAGGAAGGCAATCCCCCACATACCAAGAGTGTTCGTCATTTAAATTTCTCCATGAGCTTTAATGGGGATGAGTCTGACAAACCAGCTCCTGAAAGGACATTTATGACATTGCAAATCATCTCCTCAGAATCTGAAGAGTTGGATTATGTAGAACAAAATGAAACAAAGAATGAGATGAGTGAGCCAAGGTAACACAATTATCACAGTGAATTTCTAAATTGATTGAAAAAATGGACGTCTCTACCCCTATAGTTCCTCCATCTCAGTTCACAAAACATAAGTCCCTACCACCATCTTTTCTAAGCTTTCTTCCCCTCCCCCGTCCTCCTCCCCCCCTTCCCCCTCTCCTTCCCGCCCCCCTTCCCTCACCCCAGAACCAGGGACTGAATTCAGGTCCTTGCACTTGCCAGGGCAGTGCTTATTCCACTGAGCCCTCTCCCCAGCCCCTCTACCAACATCTTTTAAACCTTCTGCTCCTCCATATGAGGAGAAGAATAAAGCCCCCATAAAAGTTTATAGAAGTGTGATATCTGAGGCTCTTATGCAACGGAGACAACAGAGTGACCCTGAAGCTTATTCTTCATCTTTGGGTATTTTTCCTGCGATGTTTCAACAATACCCACTAAATGCTCAATTTTCCCAATGGCATGTACAATGGGAGCACTAACCGCTAGCATTCAAGGTTATTAAAGATTTAAAGCAGGCTCTCATGGTTTATGGTATGCAATCAACCTAAATGATTGGATTAATACAAAGATTAACAAATTAACATACATTAATTCCTCATGATTGAGAAGTTTTGTGCTGTACAATTTTAGAGCCAAGCCAATATTTGTAGTTTAGAACTTGGTGGAATGATGAAACAGATATTCAAGAGGTTAGCAGGGGACAAAAATCCCACAGTTAATGTTTATCAGATCAACTCACTGGGTCAGGGGCCTGGCTTTGTGTCCAAGCTCAGTTGCAATATGATGATGTGGCTATTGTGCAAACTCACACATGTTGCTTGAGGGCATGGTAAAAGGTGGAAAGGCCAAAGGAAGCTTGTAAATCATTTGCTAAGGTTCTCTAATCTAATAATGAGCCATATGTGAAATTTTTCTCCAGATTAAGGGAGGCTATATACAAAACAGTGAGAGCACCAGATTTGAGGGAGATATTGTCACAAAATTTGCCTTTTGAGAATGTGAATATGGAATGTCATAAGGCTCTGATGCCTTAAAGGCACAAGGTGCATCTCTGGAAGACTATATTAAGGTCTGCACTGATATTGGCTCAGAGCCATTTAAAGCTAATTTATTGGCAGCTGCTTTACAGTCTTTTTTTAAACACTCATATCAAATGATTTAAATGTGAAAAAATGGATCATATGGGAAAAAATTGCAGAAAAGGACAAGATAATATGAAAAAAGAATGTAAGAGTAACAAGACTGCTCCTGGAATTTGTCTGAGATGTGGAAAGTGTAAACATTGGGCTAATGAATGCTGCTCCAAACTCAATAAGCATAGCCAACCCTTAAAATCTCAGGGTAACTGGAGAATGAGTCCATGATCCAGGGACCAGCAGTTCCCTGTGTGTAGGAGACACTTCCAGGTCCTCGTCTCGGTACAAGAAGCCAATATTTGTAATCCCAAAGTTACGTTATTGGAATCCCAACAAATTGATTCCTATCTACCACTTACAATGCAACCCACAGTGAAAAAAAGACACAAAATTATATCTTCAATCATCAGGTACTCAAGGACTCTAAGTCCAGCCATTTAAATGACTTTCTGGAACCAAGAGAGCGACCAGGGCCTCTCTCAATTTTATTCAGTGGGTGTATTGGTCAGGGTTCTACTTAGAAGAACAGATATAATATAAGGAACAGATATTAACACAAGATATATGATGTATAAGGAATTACATGGTTGGCTTACGACAGTCAGCCGCAGAGTCAGGTGGAGGAGTGTGCAGAGGGCATCTGCACAC